>JANJGN010000872.1:12500-250220 GCA_026770705.1 Isurus oxyrinchus | reverse complement strand
CACGGTATTCGAGATGTGGTCTCACCAGTGCCCTGTACAACTGAAGCATAACGTCCTTACTTTTATGTTCAATCCCTCTCGTAATAAGGGATCCCGTTCCATTAGCCGCCTTAATTACTTGCTGAACCCGCACACTAACTATTCGTGACTCATGCACTAGAACGCCCAGATCCCTCTGCACCTCAGAATTCTGCCGCCCTTCTCCATTTAGGTAATACTCTGCTTTTTTGTTCTTCCTGCCAAAGTGAAAAACTACACATTTTCCCACATTAAACTCCATCTGCCAGATTTTTTGCCCACTCACTAAATATATCTATATCTGTCTACAACCTCCTCATGTCCTCTACACAACACACTGTCCTAACTATCTTTGTGTCATCTGTAAATTCAGCTACCGTGTCTTCACTCCCCTCATCTAAGTCACTGGTGTAAATTGTAAAGAATTGAGACCCCAGTACAGACCCCTGTGGGACTCCACGCGTCACATCCTGCCAAGCAGAAAAAGACCCAGTTATGCCTCCTCTCTGCTTCCTGTTAACCAGCCAATCTTCTATCCAGGCTAATATGTTACCCCCTACACCATCAGCTTTTACTTTCCGTAATAATCTTTGATGTGGCAGCTTATCAAATGCCTTCTGGAAATCCAAGTACAGCACGTCTACAGGCTCCCCTTTATCCACTGTGCGTGTTCCTCCTTCAAAAAACTCCAATAAATTAGTTAAACATGATTTTCTGTTCACAAAACCATGTTGACTCTTCTCAGTTACCTTGAATTTCCCTAAGTGCCCAGCTAAACCCTCCTTAATGATCGATTCTAATAACTTCCCCACGACAGACATCAATCGAACTGGCCTGTAGTTTCCTGTTTTCTGCCTCCCTCCCTTCTTGAATAGATGGATTATATTTGCTACTTTCCAGTCTGATGGAACTTTTCCAGAATCTATCGAATTTTGGAAAATTAACACCAGCGCATCGACTACCTCATTCACCACCTCTTTTAAGACCCTGGGATGAAGTCCATCGGGACCCGGAGATTTGTGAGCCCACAGCTCCATCAGTTTGCTCAGTACCGCCCCCCTAGTGACTGGAATTTCACCAAGTTCCTCTCTCCCTCCCACCTCCTGATCCGCAGCTATTACTGGAATGTTTAATGTATCCTCTATAGCGAAGACAGAAGCAAAATATTTGTTCATTCCATTCACCATTTCCTTATTATCTACCATTAACTCCCCACTGTCACTCTCTAGAGGACCAACACTCACTTTACTCACTCTTTTCCTGTTTAAGTACCTGTGGAAACTCTTGCTATCCGTTTTTACATTCCTAGCTCGCTTCCTCTCAAACTCTGCTTCCTTTCTCCTGATTAACCTTTCAGTCATTCTCTGCCGTTCTTTATATTCTGTCCAATCATCTGTCCTGCCACTCAACTTTGCGGAGTTGTTTGCTTTTTCCTTAAGTTTGATGCTTTCCTTAACATCCCTGGTTAACCATGGATGGTGGGTCCTCCCCTTAGAGTTGTTCTTTATAGTAGGAATGTACTTATTCTGCATACTCTGAAACATCCCCTTCAATGTCTGTTGCTGCTTCTCTGTTGATCTATCCCCTAGCCTAGTATCCCAGTTCACTTCAGCTAGCTCAGCTTTCACACCCACATAGTTGCCCTCATTTAAGTTTAAGATACTAGTCTTAGACCCACTCTTCTCCCTCTCAAACGGGATGTAAAATTCAATCATATTGTGGTCACTGCTACCCAGGGGTGCCTTTACTCTGAAGTCATTAATTAATTCCTGTCACGTTACACAATACCAAGTCTAATATAACCTGCTCTCTGGTTGGTTCCAGAATGTGCTGCCCTCCAAACTATCTCGAAAACATTCTATAAACTCCTTATCCAGGCTACTACTGTCAATCTGATTTTTCCAGTTTATGTGTAGATTATAATCACCCATGATTATTTCAGTCGCTTTATCACAAGCACACAATATTTTCTCCTGAATACTTTGTCCTACACTGTGGCTACTGTTAGGGGGTCTGTAGACCACTCCCATAAATGGGTTTTCTCCCTACTGTTCCTCATCTGCTAGCCCACCCCTGGTCAGAAATACCTACTGCAGAGTCTCTCCTGACGGAGAGACACCCTCTTTAAACAGGGTCCTCGAGGGAGAGACTCCCCCTTTAAACAGGGTCCCTGACGGAGAGACTCCCTCTTTAAACAGGGTCCCTGATGGAGAGACTCCCTCTTTAAACAGGGTCCCTGAGGGAGAGACTCCCTCTTTAAACAGGGTCCCTGATGGAGAGTCTCCCTCTTTAAACAGGGTCCCCGAGGGAGAGACTCCCTCTTTAAACAGGGTCCCCGAGGGAGAGACTCCCTCTTTAAACAGGTCCCCGAGGGAGGGACTCCCTCTTTACACAGGGTCCCTGACGGAGAGACTCCCTCTTTACACAGGGTCCCCGAGGGAGAGACTCCCTCTTTAAACAGGGTCCCCGAGGGAGAGACTCCCTCTTTAAACAGGGTCCCTGACGGAGAGACTCCACCTTTAAACAGGGTCCCTGACGGAGAGACTCCCTCTTTAAACAGGGTCCCGGATGGAGAGACTCCCTCTTTAAACAGGGTCCCTGACGAAGAGACTCCCTCTTTAAACAGGGTCCCCGACGGAGAGACTCCCTCTTTAAACAGGGTCCCCGAGGGAGAGACTCCCTCTTTAAACAGGGTCCCTGAGGGAGAGACTCCCTCTTTAAACAGGGTCCCTGACGGAGAGTCTCCCTCTTTAAACAGGGTCCCCGAGGGAGAGACTCCCTCTTTAAACAGGGTCCCCGAGGGAGAGACTCCCTCTTTAAACAGGGTCCCCGAGGGAGGGACTCCCTCTTTAAACAGGGTTCCCGAGGGAGGGACTCCCTCTTTAAACAGGGTCCCCGAGGGAGGGACTCCCTCTTTAAACAGGGTCCCCGAGGGAGAGGCTGCCTCATTGGGTGTCTTCAGATTTTGGGAAGCGAGGTGGGGGTTGCTTGGGGTAGTGTTGGGGGTCTGCGTTGATGCTGATTTAGTTGAGGTGTAGGACAGAATATCTGAGATTCGGAGTTGGAAACCATGCTTTCCTTTATTGGATACTGCGAGGCAGGGAGGTTTTCCATTGTGAGATCGGAGTGAGGTTCAGCAGTAAACTGGGGTTAACTGAGGAATAAGGAAGGTCAATCGGGGTCAAGATTCCTTCCTTATGTCCGGGGCATAAAGCTAACATTGAATGGGCGCCGGCTTCTGTGGTGAAGATCCATATGCGGAGCGCTTAATTCTTTCATCCACTGATAGAACTCAGGCTTACTCTGTGGAGGGAGAGAGAGAGTGTTAGAGAGAGAGAGACTGAGAGAGGGAGTGTCAGTGAGAGAGAGAGAATGTTAGAGAGAGAGGGAGTGTAAGAGAGAGAGTGAGGGAGCGTTAGAGAGAGAGACGGCAAGAGTGTTAGAGAGAGTGAGTGACTGTTAGAGGGAGAGAGACTGAGAGAGGGAGTGTCAGAGAGGGAGAGAGAGAATGTTAGAGAGAGAGGAGTGTTAGAGAGACAGAGTGAGTGTTAGAGAGAGGTGGCGAGAGTGTTAGATAGAGAGAGTGACCGAGTGTTGGAGGGAGAGAGACAGAGAGAGGGAGTGTTAGAGAGAGACAGAGAGAGTGTTAGAGAGAGAGACAGAGAGGGGGAGTGTTAGAGAGAGAGAGACAGAGAGGGGGAGTGTTAGAGAAAGTGTTAGAGATAGGGAGGGGTGTAGGAGCTGGAGGAGGTTACAGAGGTAGGGAGAGGTGTAGGGGCTGGAGGTGTTTACAGATATAGCGAGGGTTGTAGGTGCTGGAGGAGGTTACAGAGATAGGGAGGGTTGTAGAGTCTAGAGGAGGTTACAGAGATAGGGAGGGTTGTAGGGGCTGGAGGAGGTTACAGAGATAGGGAGGGTTGTAGGGGCTGGAGGAGGTTACAGAGATAGAGGGTTGTAGGGGCTGGAGGAGGTTACAGAGATAGGGAGGGTTGTAGGGGCTGGAGGAGGTTACAGAGATTGGGAGGGCTGTAGGGGCTGGAGGAGGTTACAGAGATAGGGAGGGTTGTAGTGGCTGGAGGAGGTTACAGAGATAGGGAGGGTTGTAGGGGCTGGAGGAGGGTTACAGAGATAGGGAGGGTTGTAGGGGCTGGAGGAGGTTACAGAGATAGGGAGGGTTGTAGGGGCTGGAGGAGTTTACAGAGATAGGGAGGGTAGTAGGGGCTGGAGGAGGTTACAGAGATAGGGAGGGTTGTAGGGGCTGGAGGAGTTTACAGAGATAGGGAGGGTAGTAGGGGCTGGAGGAGGGTTACAGAGATAGGGAGGGTTGTAGGGGCTGGAGGAGGTTACAGTGATAGGGATGAGGACATGGAGGGATTTGAAAATGAGGAAGAGGGATTTAAAATGGAGGCGTTGCCGGGCCGGGAGCCAGTGTGGGTCAGTGAGCACAGGGGGGGTGATGGGGGAACGGGACTCAGTGAGGGTTCGGACACGGTGGGGGGTGGGGGGGTGTGGGGGCAGCAGAGTTTTGGAGGAGGTGAAGGTTCCGGAGGGTAGAGTGTGGGAGAGCAGCCAGGAGTGTGGTGGGAACAGTCGAGTCTGGAGGGAAGGAAGACATGGGTGAGGGCTGCAGCAGCGGATGAGCTGAGAGAGGGGGGGGGGGGGGGTGACGTGGGCCAGGTTACGGAGGTGGGAATGGGCAGGTCTGAGTGATGGGGCGGATATGAGGTCAGAAGCCCATCTCGAGGTCAATCGTGACGCCCCAAGGTCGTGAACAAACTGGTTGACAAAAAGGAGAGAGACAGAGAGAGAGAGGGAGAGGGAGGGAGACAGAGAGAGAGAGGGAGTGAGAGAGAGACAGAGAGAGGGAGAGAGACAGAGAGAGGGAGAGAGAGAGACAGAGAGAGAGATGGAGAGAGAGGGAGGGAGTGGGGAGAGAGGGAGGTAGAGAGAGAGAGAGAGAGGGAGGGAGACAGAGAGAAGGAGAGAGAGGGAGAGAGAGAGACACGCACAGAGGGAACGAGAGAGAGAGAGGGAGATAGAGGGAGGGAGAGAGAGAGAGAGACAGAGAGAGGTAGACACAGAGAGAGAGACAGAGAGAGGGAGAGAGAGGGAGGGAGACAGAGAGAGGGAGAGAGAGAGAGGGAAAGAGAGACAGAGAGATGTAGACACAGAGAGAGAGACAGAGAGAGGGAGAGAGAGAGGGAGGGAGACAGAGAGAGGGATAGAGAGAGAGAGAGCGAGGGAGACAGAGAGAGGGAGACAGAGAGGCAGAGAGAGAGGCAGGGAGAGAGCAGGAAAGAGAGAGAGAGAGACAGAGAGGGAGAGAGAGAGAGAGACAGAGAGAGAGGGAGGGAGAGGGGGAGAGAGAGGGAGGTAGAGAGAGAGAGAGGGAGGGAGACAGAGAGAGAGAGAGGCAGAGAGAGGGAGAGAGAGAGAGGGAAAGAGAGACAGAGGGAGGTAGACACAGAGAGAGGGAGAGACAGAGAGAGGGAGGGAGGGACAGAGAGAGAGACAGAGAGAGAGACAGAGAGAGAGACAGGGAGAGAGCTGGAAAGAGAGAGAGAGACAGAGAGAGGGAGAGAGAGGGAGGGAAAGAGAGACATAGAGAGGTAGAGAGAGAGAGAGAGGGAGAGAGCAGGAGGAAGAGAGACAGACAGATGGAGAGAGAGGGAGAGAAAGGGAGAGAGAGATAGAGAGACAGAGAGAGGGAGAGATAGAGAGAGGGAAAGAGAGACAGAGAGAGGTAGACACAGAGAGAGAGACAGAGAATTGGAGAGAGAGAGGGAGGGAGACAGAGAGAGAGGTGGAGAGAGAGGCAGGAGAGAGCGGGAAAGAGAGAGAGACAGAGAGAGGGAGAGAGAGAGGGACAGAGAGAGAGAGGGAGGGAGACAGAGGGAGGGAGACAGAGGGAGGGAGACAGAGGGAGGGAGACAGAGGGAGGGAGACAGAGGGAGGGAGACAGAGGGAGGGAGACAGAGGGAGGGAGACAGAGAGAGGGAGACAGAGAGAGAGAGACAGAAAGAGAGAGACAGAGAGAGAGGCAGGGAGAGAGCGGGAAAGAGAGAGAGAGACAGAGAGAGAGAGAGAGAGAGGGAGGGAAGATTTTTTACTCACATCGAAATTGAGCACCATTGGATCTTTGCCTCGCACTTGGATGCGCAGCCAGGATATCTCCTTCATTTTCAGCTCCTCCACACGCCACATATCAGACAGCATGAGTACCTGGCGCTGGGGGGACAGGGTCAGTGAGTGTGTGTACAAGTGAGAGAGAGAGAGACAGCAAGAGATGCAGACTGAGCAAGAGGGAGCGACAAAGAGAGAGAGAGACAGAGAGAGGGAGGGAGTGACAGAGCGCGAGAGGGAGTGACAGAGAGAGAGAGCAACAGAGGGAGGGAAGGAGTGACAGAGAGAGGGAGAGCGACAGAGTCGAGAGAGAGCGAAAGAGTGTGAGAGGGAACAACAGAGAGAGGGAGGGAGCAACAAAGAGAGGGATAGAGTGACAGAGTGTGAGAGGGAGGAACGGAGAGAGAGAGAGCGACAGAGTGCGAGGGGGAGCAACAGAACGTGAGAGGGAGTTATAGGGTGTGAGAGAGAGAGAGCGACAGAGCGTTAGAGACAGTGACAGAGAGAGAGGCAGAGTGTGAGAGGGAGTGACAGAGCGTGAGAGGGAGTGACAGATTGAGAGAGGGAGTGACAGATTGAGAGAGGGAGTGACAGATTGAGAGAGGGAGTGACAGATAGAGAGAGGGAGTGACAGATAGAGAGAGGGACTGACAGATTGAGAGAGGGAGTGACAGATTGAGAGAGGGAGTGACAGATAGAGAGAGGGAGTGACAGATAGAGAGAGGGAGTGACAGATTGAGAGAGGGAGTGACAGATTGAGAGAGGGAGTGACAGATAGAGAGAGGGAGTGACAGATAGAGAGAGGGAGTGACAGATAGAGAGAGGGAGTGACAGATAGAGAGAGGGAGTGACAGAGCACGAGAGGGAGTGACAGATTGAGAGAGGGAGTGACAGATTGAGAGAGGGAGTGACAGATTGAGAGAGGGAGTGACAGATTGAGAGAGGGAGTGACAGATTGAGAGAGGGAGTGACAGATAGAGAGAGGGAGGGACAGAGTGTGAGAGGGAGTGACAGATTGAGAGAGGGAGTGACAGATTGAGAGAGGGAGTGACAGATTGAGAGAGGGAGTGACAGATAGAGAGAGGGAGGGACAGAGTGTGAGAGGGAGTGACAGATTGAGAGAGGGAGTGACAGATAGAGGGAGTGACAGGGCACGAATGGGAGTGACAGAGTGTGAGAGGGAGAGACAGATTGAGAGAGGGAGTGACAGATTGAGAGAGGGAGTGACAGATTGAGAGAGGGAGTGACAGATTGAGAGAGGGAGTGACAGATTGAGAGAGGGAGTGATAGAGTGCGAGAGGGAGTGACAGATTGAGAGAGGGAGTGACAGATTGAGAGAGGGAGTGACAGATTGAGAGAGGGAGTGACAGATTGAGAGAGGGAGTGACAGATTGAGAGAGGGAGTGATAGATTGAGAGAGGGAGTGACAGATTGAGAGAGGGAGCGACAGATTGAGAGAAGGAGCGACAGATTGAGAGAGGGAGTGACAGATTGAGAGAGGGAGTGACAGATTGAGAGAGGGAGTGACAGATTGAGAGAGGGAGTGACAGATAGAGAGAGGGAGGGACAGAGTGTGAGAGGGAGTGACAGATTGAGAGAGGGAGTGACAGATAGAGGGAGTGACAGGGCACGAATGGGAGTGACAGAGTGTGAGAGGGAGAGACAGATTGAGAGAGGGAGTGACAGATTGAGAGAGGGAGTGACAGATTGAGAGAGGGAGTGACAGATTGAGAGAGGGAGTGACAGATTGAGAGAGGGAGTGATAGAGCGCGAGAGGGAGTGACAGATTGAGAGAGGGAGTGACAGATTGAGAGAGGGAGTGACAGATTGAGAGAGGGAGTGACAGATTGAGAGAGGGAGTGACAGATTGAGAGAGGGAGTGATAGATTGAGAGAGGGAGTGACAGATTGAGAGAGGGAGCGACAGATTGAGAGAAGGAGCGACAGATTGAGAGAGGGAGTGACAGATTGAGAGAGGGAGTGACAGATTGAGAGAGGGACTGACAGAAAGAGAGAGGGACAGATAGATAGAGAGAGGGAGCGACAGATTGAGAGAGGGAGTGACAGCTAGAGAGAGGGAGTGACACATTGAGAGAGTGAGTGACAGAAGAGAGAGGGAGCGACAGATTGAGAGAGGGAGCGACAGATTGAGAGAGGGAGCGACAGATTGAGAGAGGGAGTGACAGATTGAGAGAGGGAGTGACAGAGCACGAGTGGGCGTGACAGATTGAGAGAGGGAGTGACAGATAGAGAGGCAGAGTGTGAGAGGGAGTGACAGAGCGCGAGAGGGAGTGACAGATAGAGAGAGGGAGTGACAGATTGAGAGAGGGAGCGACAGATTGAGAGAGGGAGCGACAGATTGAGAGAGGGAGTGACAGATTGCGAGAGGGAGTGACAGATTGCGAGAGGGAGCGACAGATTGAGAGAGGGAGCGACAGATTGAGAGAGGGAGCGACAGATTGAGAGAGGGAGTGACAGATTGAGATAGGGAGTGACAGATTGAGAGAGGGAGTGACAGATTGCGAGTGGGAGTGACAGATTGAGAAAGGGTGTGACAGATTGAGAGAGGGAGTGACAGATTGAGAGAGGGAGTGACAGATTGAGAGAGGGAGTGACAGATTGAGAGAGGGAGTGACAGATAGAGAGAGGGAGTGGCAGAGCGCGAGAGGGAGCGACAGATTGAGAGAGGGAGCGACAGATTGAGAGAGGGAGCGACAGATTGAGAGAGGGACTGACAGATTGAGAGAGGGACTGACAGATTGAGAGAGGGACTGACAGATTGAGAGAGGGAGCGACAGATTGAGAGAGGGAGCGACAGATTGAGAGAGGGAGTGACAGATTGAGAGAGGGAGTGACAGATTGAGAGAGGGACTGACAGATTGAGAGAGGGAGTGACAGATTGAAAGAGGGAGTGACAGATTGAAAGAGGGAGTGACAGATTGAGAGAGGGAGTGACAGAGCGTAAGAGGGAGTGATAGATTGAGAGAGGGAGTGACAGATTGCGAGAGGGAGTGACAGATTGAGAGAGGGAGTGACAGATTGCGAGAGGGAGTGACAGATTGAGAGAGGGAGTGACAGATTGAGAGAGGGAGTGATAGATTGAGAGAGGGAGTGATAGAGCGTGAGAGGGAGTGACGGAGCGTGAGAGGGAGCGACAGATTGAGAGAGTGAGCGACAGATTGAGAGAGGGAGTGACAGATTGAGAGAGGGAGTGACAGATTGAGAGAGGGAGTGACAGATTGAGAGAGGGAGTGACGGAGCGCGAGAGGGAGTGACGGAGCGTGTGAGGGAGTGACAGATAGAGAGAGGGAGTGACAGATTGAGAGAGGGAGTGACAGATTGAGAGAGGGAGTGACAGATTGAGAGAGGGAGTGACAGATTGAGAGAGGGAGTGACAGATTGAGAGAGGGAGTGATAGATTGAGAGAGGGAGTGACAGAGCGTGAGAGGGAGCGACGGAGCGTGAGAGGGAGCAACAGATTGAGAGAGTGAGTGACAGATTGAGAGAGGGAGTGACAGATTGAGAGAGGGAGTGACAGATTGAGAGAGGGAGTGACAGATAGAGAGAGGGAGTGATAGATTGAGAGAGGGAGTGACAGATAGAGAGAGGGAGCGACAGATTCAGTGAGGGAGTGACAGATTGAGAAAGGGAGTGACAGATTGAGAAAGGGAGTGACAGATTGAAAGAGGGAGTGACAGATTGAGAGAGGGCGTGACAGATTGAGAGAGGGAGTGACAGAGCGCGAGAGGGAGTGACAGAGTGCGATAGGGAGCAACAGATTGAGAGAGGGAGTCACAGAGCCCGATAGGGCACGACAGAGCACGAGGGACAAAACCAGGCAGAGAGGGAGTGACAGCTAGAGAGAGATACAGTGAGAGAGAGAGCGACAGACTGCGAGAGGGAGAGAGATAGAGAGACAGACAGAGAGAGAGACAGACGGACTGTGAGGGAGAGAGAGAGAGACTGAAAGAGACAGTGAGAGAGAGAGACGGACTGTGAGTGGGAGAGAGACAGCGAGAGAGAGAGAGCAAGAGTGAGAGATGGACCATGAGAGGGAGGGAGATAGAGTGAGAGAGCAACAGAAAGAGACAGTGAGAGAGAGAGAGACGGACCATGAGAGAGAGAGAGAGACAGATAGAGAGAGACAGAGAAAGAGAGACCATGAGAGAGAGATTGTGAGGAAGAGAGAGATAAACAGCGAGAGAGAGACAGATAGAAAGACAGCAGGAGCAAGAGAGAGACAGCAACAAAGACACAGCGAGCGAGAGAGAGAGAGACACAGAGAGACACAGACAAACACAGCGAGCTAGAGAGAGACACAGAGAGAGACAGACAGAAAGACAGCGAGACAGAGAGAGTCAGAGAGAGAGACAGACAGACACAGCGAGCTAGAGAGAGAGAGACCAGAGAGAGACACAGACAGACACAGCGAGCTAGAGAGAGAGCCACAGAGAGAGACAGACACAGCGATCTAGAGAGACACAGAGAGAGACAGACAGAAAGACAGCGAGACAGAGAGAGACACAGAGAGAGACAGACAGACACAGCGAGCTAGAGAGAGAGACACAGAGAGACAGACAGACACTGCGAGCTAAAGAGAGACACAGAGAGACAGACAGACACTGCGAGCTAAAGAGAGACACAGAGAGAGACAGACACAGCGATCTAGAGAGAGACACAGAGAGAGAGAGACAGACACAGCGATCTAGAGAGAGAGACACAGAGAGAGACAGACACAGCGAGCTAGAGAGAGAGACACAGAGAGAGACACAGAGAGTGACAGACACGGCGAGCTAGAGAGAGCCACAGAGAGAGACAGACACAGCGATCTAGAGAGACACAGAGAGAGACAGACAGAAAGACAGCGAGACAGAGAGAGACACAGAGAGAGACAGACAGACACAGCGAGCTAGAGAGAGAGACACAGAGAGACAGACAGACACTGCGAGCTAAAGAGAGACACAGAGAGACAGACAGACACTGCGAGCTAAAGAGAGACACAGAGAGAGACAGACACAGCGATCTAGAGAGAGACACAGAGAGAGAGAGACAGACACAGCGATCTAGAGAGAGAGACACAGAGAGAGACAGACACAGCGAGCTAGAGAGAGAGACACAGAGAGAGACACAGAGAGTGACAGACACGGCGAGCTAGAGAGAGACACAGAGAGAGAGACAGACACAGCGATCTGGAGAGAGACACAGAGAGAGACAGACACAGCGAGACGGAGAGAGACACAGAGAGAGAGACAGACACAGCGAGACAGAGAGAGACACAGTGAGGGAGACAGACACAGCGAGCTAGAGAGAGAGAGACACAGAGAGAGAGACAGACACAGCGAGCTAGAGAGAGAGACACAGAGAGAGAGACAGACACAGTGAGCTAGAGAGAGACACAGAGAGAGAGACAGACACAGCGAGCTAGAGAGAGAGACACAGAGAGAGAGACAGACACAGTGCGCTAGAGAGAGACACAGAGAGAGACAGACACAGCGAGACAGAGAGAGACACAGAGAGAGAGACAGACACAGCGAGACAGAGAGAGACACAGTGAGGGAGACAGACACAGCGAGCTAGAGAGAGACACAGTGAGGGAGACAGACACAGCGAACTAGAGAGAGACACAGAGAGAGAGACAGACAGACACAGCGAGCTAGAGAGAGAGACACAGAGAGAGAGAGAGACAGACACGGCGAGCTAGAGAGAGACACAGAGAGAGAGACAGACACAGCGAGCTAGAGAGAGACACAGAGAGAGAGACAGACACAGCGAGCTAGAGAGAGAGACACAGAGAGAGACACAGAGAGAGACAGACACGGCGAGCTAGAGAGAGACACAGAGAGAGAGACAGACACAGCGATCTAGAGAGAGACACAGAGAGGCAGACACAGCGAGACAGAGAGAGACACAGAGAGAGACAGACAGAAAGATAGCGAGACAGAGAGAGACACAGAGAGAGACACAGACAGACACAGCGAGCTAGAGAGAGAGAAACACAGAGAGAGACACAAACAGACACAGCGAGCTAGAGAGAGAGAGACACAGAGAGAGATAGACACAGCGATCAAGACAGACACAGAAAGAGGCAGACAGAAAGACAGCGAGACAGAGAGAGACACAGAGAGAGACAGACAGAAACAGCGAGCTAGAGAGAGAGCCACAGACAGACACAGCGAGCTAGAGAGAGAGAGACACAGACAGACACAGCGAGCTAGAGAGAGACACAGAGAGAGAGACACAGCGAGCTAGAGAGAGACACAGAGAGAGACAGACACAGAGAGAGAGACAGACACAGCGATCTAGAGACACAGAGAGAGAGAGAGACAGACACAGCGATCTAGAGAGAGACACAGTGAGAGACAGACACAGCGAGCTAGAGAGAGATAGACACAGCAATCTAGAGAGACACAGAGAGAGACAGACAGAAAGACAGCGAGACAGTTAGAGACACAGAGAGAGACACAGACAGACACAGCGAGCTAGAGAGAGAGAGACACAGAGAGAGATAGACACAGCGATCAAGACAGACACAGAAAGAGGCAGACAGAAAGACAACGAGACAGAGAGAGACACAGAGAGACACAGCGAGCTAGAGAGAGAGACACAGACAGACACAGCGAGCTAGAAAGAGAGACACAGAGAGACAGACACTGCGAGCTAAAGAGAGACACAGAGAGAGAGACAGACACAGCGATCTAGAGAGAGACACAGAGAGAGAGACAGACACAGCGATCTAGAGAGAGACACAGAGAGAGACAGACACAGCGAACTAGGGAGAGACACAGAGAGAGAGACAGACACAGCGATCTAGAGAGAGACACAGAGAGCGAGACAGACACAGCGAGCTAGAGACAGACACAGTGAGCTAGAGAGAGACACAGAGAGAGAGACAGGCACAGCGAGCTAAAGAGAGACACAGAGAGAGAGACAGGCACAGCGAACTAGAGAGAGACACAGAGAGAGACAGACACAGCGAGCTAGAGAGAGACACAGAGAGACAGAGAGAGACAGCGGGAGAGACAGACACAGAGAGAGACAGACACAGCGAGCTAGAGAGAGAGTCGGGAGAGACAGACACAGCAATCTAGAGATAGACACAGAGAGAGACACAGACAGATACAGCGAGCTAGAGAGAGAGACAGACACAGTGATCTAGAGAGAGACACAGAGAGACACAGCGAGCTAGAGAGAGAGACACAGAGAGAGAGACAGACACAGTGAGCTAGAGAGAGACACAGAGAGACAGACAGACACAGTGAGCTAGAGAGAGACACAGAGAGACAGACAGACACAGCGAGCTAGAGAGAGACACAGAGAGAGACAGACACAGCGATCTAGAGAGAGACACAGAGAGAGAGAGACAGACACAGCGAGACAGAGAGAGACACAGAGAGAGTCAGACACAGCGAGACAGAGAGAGACACAGAGAGAGACAGACACAGCGAGACAGAGAGTGACACAGTGAGGGAGACAGACACAGCGAGACAGAGAGAGACACAGAGAGAGACAGACACAGCGAGACAGAGAGAGACAGAGAGAGAGAGACAGACACAGCGAGACAGAGAGAGACACAGAGACAGACACAGCGAGCTAGAGAGAGACACAGAGAGAGACAGACACAGCGAGCTAGAGAGAGACACAGAGAGAGAGACAGACACAGCGAGCTAGGGAGAGACACAGAGAGAGACACAGACACAGTGAGCTAGAGAGAGACACAGAGAGAGAGACAGACACAGCGAGCTAGAGAGAGACACAGAGAGAGAGACAGACACAGCGATCTAGAGAGAGACACAGAGAGAGACAGACACAGTGAGCTAGAGAGAGCGCAGAGAGAGAGACTGACACAACAAGCTAGAGAGATCTACAGAGAGAGAGAGACAGACAGTGAGCTAGAGAGAGGGACACAGAGACAGACAGACACAGCGAGCTAGAGAGAGGGACACAGAGAGAGAGACAGACAGACACAGCGAACTATAGAGAGACACAGAGAGAGAGACAGACACAGCGAGCTAGAGAGAGAGACACAGAGAGAGACAGACAGACACAGCGAGCCAGAGAGAGAGTCACAGAGACAGACACAGAGAGAGATAGACACGGCGAGCTAGAGAGAGACACAGAGAGAGATAGACACGGCGAGCTAGAGAGAGACACAGAGAGAGAGACAGACACAGCGATCTAGAGAGACAGACACAGAGAGAGACAGACACAGCGAAACAGAGAGAGACACAGTGAGAGACAGACACAGCGAGCTAGAGAGAGGGACACATAGAGAGAGACAGACACAGCGAGCTAGAGAGAGACACAGAGAGAGAGACAGACACAGCGATCTAGAGAGACAGACACAGAGAGGGACAGACACAGCGAGACAGAGAGAGACACAGAGAGACAGACACAGCGAAACAGAGAGAGACACAGTGAGAGACAGACACAGCGAGCTAGAGAGAGAGACAGAGAGAGACAGACAGACACAGCGAGCTAGAGAGAGAGACACAGAGAGAGACACAGAGAGAGACAGACAGACACAGCGAGCTAGAGAAAGAGACACAGAGAGAGACAGACACAGCGAGCTAGAGAGAGAGACACAGAGAGAGAGACAGACACAGCGAGCTAGAGAGAGAGACACAGAGAGAGAGACAGACACAGCGAGCTAGAGAGAGAGACACAGAGAGTGAGACAGACACAGCGAGCTAGAGAGAGAGACACAGAGAGAGACAGACACGACGAGCTAGAGAGAGACACAGAGAGAGAGACAGACACAGCGATCTAGAAAGAGACACAGAGAGAGAGAGATACAGCGAGACAGAGAGAGACACAGAGAGAGAGACAGACACAGCGAAACAGAGAGAGACACAGTGAGAGACAGACACAGCGAGACAGAGAGAGACACAGAGAGAGACAGACAGACACAGCGAGCTAGAGAGAGACACAGAGAGAGAGACAGACACAGCGATCTAGAAAGAGACACAGAGAGAGAGAGTCAGACACAGCGAGACAGAGAGAGACACAGAGAGAGTCAGACACAGCGAGACAGAGAGAGACACAGAGAGAGTCAGACACAGCGAGACAGAGAGAGACACAGAGAGAGTCAGACACAGCGAGACAGAGAGAGACACAGAGAGAGTCAGACACAGCGAGACAGAGAGTGACACAGTGAGGGAGACAGACACAGCGAGACAGAGAGAGACACAGAGAGAGACAGACACAGCGAGACAGAGAGAGACACAGTGAGAGACAGACACAGCGAGCTAGAGAGAGAGACACAGAGAGAGACAGACAGACACAGCGAGCTAGAGAGAGAGACACAGAGAGAGACACAGAGAGAGACAGACAAGGCGAGCTAGAGAGAGACACAGAGAGAGACAGACACAGTGATCTAGAGAGAGACACAGAGAGAGAGACAGACACAGTGAGCTAGAGAGAGACACAGAGAGAGAGACAGACACAGCGATCTAGAAAGAGACACAGAGAGAGAGACAGACACAGTGAGCTAGAGAGAGACACAGAGAGAGAGACAGACACGACGAGCTAGAGAGAGGCACAGAGAGAGAGAGACAGACACAGCGAGACAGAGAGAGACACAGAGAGAGTCAGACACAGCGAGACAGAGAGAGACACAGAGAGAGACAGACACAGCGAGACAGAGAGTGACACAGTGAGGGAGACAGACACAGCGAGACAGAGAGAGACACAGAGAGAGACAGGCACAGCGAGACAGAGAGAGACACAGAGAGAGACACAGAAAGACACAGCGAGCTAGAGAGAGACACAGACAGAGACAGACACAGTGAGCTAGAGAGAGCCACAGAGAGAGACAGACACAACAAGCTAGAGAGATCCACAGAGAGAGACAGACAGACAGCAAGCTAGAGAGAGACACAGAGAGAGAGACAGACACAGCGATCTAGAGAGAGACACAGAGAGAGACAGACACAGTGAGCTAGAGAGAGCCACAGAGAGAGACAGACAGTGAGCTAGAGAGAGGGACACAGAGAGAGAGACAGACACAGCGAGCTAGAGAGAGACACAGAGAGAGAGACAGACACAGCGAGCTAGAGAGAGAGACACAGAGAGAGACAGACAGACACAGCGAGCTAGAGAGAGAGTCACAGAGAGAGAGACAGACAGACACAGCGAACTATAGAGAGACACAGAGAGAGAGACAGACACAGCGAGCTAGAGAGAGAGTCACAGAGAGAGACACAGAGAGAGATAGACACGGCGAGCTAGAGAGAGACACAGAGAGAGAGACAGACACAGTGAGACAGAGAGAGAGACACAGAGAGAGACAGACAGACACAGAAAGGTAGAGAGAGGGACACATAGAGAGAGACAGACACGGCGAGCTAGAGAGAGACACAGAGAGAGAGACAGACACAGTGATCTAGAGAGACAGACACTGAGAGAGACAGACACAGCGAGACAGAGAGAGACATAGAGAGACAGACACAGCGAAACAGAGAGAGACACAGTGAGAGACAGACACAGCGAGCTAGAGAGAGGGACACATAGAGAGAGACAGACACAGCGAGCTAGAGAGAGACACAGAGAGAGAGACAGACACAGCGATCTAGAGAGACAGACACAGAGAGAGACAGACACAGCGAGACAGAGAGAGACACAGAGAGACAGACACAGCGAAACAGAGAGAGACACAGTGAGAGACAGACACAGCGAGCTAGAGAGAGACACAGAGAGATACAGAGAGAGACAGCGAGCTAGAGAGAGAGACACAGAGAGAGACACAGAGAGAGACAGACAGACACAGCGAGCTAGAGAGAGAGACACAGAGAGAGACACAGAGAGAGACAGACAGACACAGCGAGCTAGAGAGAGGGACACAGAGAGAGACACAGAGAGAGACAGACACGACGAGCTAGAGAGAGACACAGAGAGAGAGACAGACACAGCGAGCTAGAGAGAGACACAGAGAGAGACAGACACAGCGAGACAGAGAGAGACACAGAGAGAGAGACAGACACAGCGAAACAGAGAGAGACACAGTGAGAGACAGACACAGCGAGCTAGAGAGAGACACAGAGAGAGACAGACAGACACAGCGAGCTAGAGAGAGACACAGAGAGAGAGACAGACACAGCGATCTAGAAAGAGACACAGAGAGAGAGTCAGACACAGCGAGACAGAGAGAGACACAGAGAGAGTCAGACACAGCGAGACAGAGAGTGACACAGAGAGAGAGTCAGACACAGTGAGCTAGAGAGAGACACAGAGAGAGACAGCCACAGTGAGCTAGAGAGAGACACAGAGAGAGAGAGACAGACACAGCGAGACAGAGAGAGACACAGAGAGAGTCAGACACAGCGAGACAGAGAGAGACACAGAGAGAGACACAGACAGACAGCAAGCTAGAGAGAGACACATAGAGAGAGACAGACACAGCGATCTAGAGAGAGACACAGAGAGAGAGACTGACACAACAAGCTAGAGAGAGACACAGAGAGAGACAGACACAGTGAGCTAGAGAGAGACACAGAGAGAGAGACAGACACAGTGAGCTAGAGAGAGACACAGAGAGAGAGACAGACACAGCGAGCTAGAGAGAGACACAGAGAGAGAGACAGACACAGCGAGCTAGAGAGAGGGACACAGAGAGAGAGACAGACACAGCGATCTAGAGAGAGACACAGAGAGAGAGACAGACACAGCGAGCTAGAGAGAGACACAGAGAGAGAGACAGACACAGTGAGCTAGAGAGAGAGACACAGAGACAGACAGACACAGCGAGCTAAAGAGAGACACAGAGAGAGAGACAGACACAGCGATCTAGAGAGAGACACAGAGAGAGAGACAGACACAGCGAGCTAGAGAGAGAGACACAGAGAGAGACAGACAGACACAGCGAGCTAGAGAGAGAGACACAGAGAGAGAGACAGACAGACACAGCGATCTATAGAGAGACACAGAGAGAGAGACAGACACAGCGAGCTAGAGAGAGAGACACAGAGAGAGACAGACAGACACAGCGAGCCATAGAGAGAGTCACAGAGAGAGACACAGAGAGAGATAGACACGGCGAGCTAGAGAGAGACACAGAGAGAGACAGACAGACACAGCGAGCCATAGAGAGAGTCACAGAGAGAGACACAGAGAGAGATAGACACGGCGAGCTAGAGAGAGACACAGAGAGAGACAGACACAGTGAGCTAGAGAGAGACACACAGAGAGAGACAGACAGACACAGCGAGCTAGAGAGAGACACAGAGAGAGACACAGAGAGAGACACAGAGAGAGACAGACACAGCGAGACAGAGAGAGACACAGAGAGAGAGACAGACACAGCGAGCTAGAGAGAGACACACAGAGAGAGACAGACAGACACAGCGAGCTAGAGAGAGACACAGAGAGAGACACAGAGAGAGACAGACACGGCGAGCTAGAGAGAGACACAGAGAGAGAGACAGACACAGCGAGACAGAGAGAGACACAGAGAGAGACAGACACAGTGAGCTAGAGAGAGCCACAGAGAGAGAGAGACAGACACAACAAGCTAGAGAGAGCCACAGAGGGAGTCAGACAGACAGCGAGCTAGAGAGAGGGACACATAGAGAGAGACAGACACAGCGAGCTAGAGAGAGAGACACAGAGAGACAGAGAGAGACACAGAGAGAGAGACAGACAGAGCGAAACAGAGAGAGACACAGTGAGAGACAGACACAGCGAGCTAGAGAGAGAGACACAGAGAGAGACAGACAGACACAGCGAGCTAGAGAGAGAGACACAGAGAGAGACAGACAGACACAGCGAGCTAGAGAGAGAGACACAGAGAGAGACAGACAGACACAGCGAGCTAGAGAGAGAGACACAGAGAGAGACACAGAGAGAGACAGACACGGCGAGCTAGAGAGAGACACAGAGAGAGACAGACACAGCCAGACAGAGAGAGACACAGAGAGAGAGAGACAGACACAGCGAGACAGAGTGAGACACAGAGAGAGTCAGACACAGCGAGACAGAGAGAGACAGAGAGAGAGACAGACACAGCGACACAGAGAGAGTCAGACACGGCGAGCTAGAGAGAGACACAGAAAGAGAGATAGACACTGCGAGACAGAGAGAGACAAAGAGAGAGAGACAGACACAGCGAGCTAGAGAGACAGACACAGAGAGAGACACAGAGAGAGACAGACACGGCGAGCTAGTGAGAGACACAGAGAGAGAGACAGACACAGCGAGACAGAGAGAGACACAGAGAGAGACAGACACAGCGAGCTAGAGAGAGACACAGAGAGAGAGACAGACACAGCGATCTAGAGAGACAGACACAGAGAGAGACAGACACAGCGAGACAGAGAGAGACACAGAGAGACAGACACAGCGAAACAGAGAGAGACACAGTGAGAGACAGACACAGCGAGCTAGAGAGACAGACACAGAGAGGGACAGACACAGCGAGACAGAGAGAGACACAGAGAGACAGACACAGCGAAACAGAGAGAGACACAGTGAGAGACAGACACAGCGAGCTAGAGAGAGGGACACATAGAGAGAGACAGACACAGCGAGCTAGAGAGAGACACAGAGAGAGAGACAGACACAGCGATCTAGAGAGACAGACACAGAGAGAGACAGACACAGCGAGACAGAGAGAGACACAGAGAGAGTCAGACACAGCGAGACAGAGAGAGACACAGAGAGAGACAGACATAATGAGACAGAGAGAGACACAGAGAGAGACAGACACAGCGAGACAGAGAGAGAGAGACAGACACAGCGAGACAGAGTGAGACACAGAGAGAGTCAGACACAGCGAGACAGAGAGAGACACAGAGAGAGAGAGACAGACACAGCGAGACAGAGTGAGACACAGAGAGAGAGAGACAGACACAGCGAGACAGAGTGAGACACAGAGAGAGTCAGACACAGCGAGACAGAGAGAGACACAGAGAGAGACAGACACAGCGAGACAGAGAGAGACACAGAGAGAGGGACAGACACAGCGAGACAGAGAGTGACACAGTGAGGGAGACAGACACAGCGAGCTAGAGAGAGAGACACAGAGAGAGAGACAGACACAGCGAAACAGAGAGAGACACAGTGAGAGACAGACACAGCGAGCTAGAGAGAGAGACACAGAGAGAGACAGACAGACACAGCGAGCTAGAGAGAGAGACACAGAGAGAGACAGACAGACACAGCGAGCTAGAGAGAGAGACACAGAGAGAGACAGACAGACACAGCGAGCTAGAGAGAGACACAGAGAGAGACAGACACAGCCAGACAGAGAGAGACACAGAGAGAGAGAGACAGACACAGCGAGACAGAGTGAGACACAGAGAGAGTCAGACACAGCGAGACAGAGAGAGACAGAGAGAGAGACAGACACAGCGAGACAGAGAGAGACACAGAGAGAGTCAGACACGGTGAGCTAGAGAGAGACACAGAAAGAGAGACAGACACTGCGAGACAGAGAGAGACAAAGAGAGAGAGACAGACACAGTGAGCTAGAGAGACAGACACAGAGAGAGACACAGAGAGAGACAGACACGGCGAGCTAGAGAGAGACACAGAGAGAGAGACAGACACAGCGAGACAGAGAGAGACACAGAGAGAGACAGACACAGCGAGCTAGAGAGAGACACAGAGAGAGAGACAGACACAGCGATCTAGAGAGACAGACACAGAGAGAGACAGACACAGCGAGACAGAGAGAGACACAGAGAGACAGACACAGCGAAACAGAGAGAGACACAGTGAGAGACAGACACAGCGAGCTAGAGAGACAGACACAGAGAGGGACAGACACAGCGAGACAGAGAGAGACACAGAGAGACAGACACAGCGAAACAGAGAGAGACACAGTGAGAGACAGACACAGCGATCTAGAGAGACAGACACAGAGAGAGACAGACACAGCGAGACAGAGAGAGACACAGAGAGACAGACACAGCGAAACAGAGAGAGACACCGTGAGAGACAGACACAGTGAGCTAGAGAGACAGACACAGAGAGGGACAGACACAGCGAGCTAGAGAGAGACACACAGAGAGAGACAGACAGACACAGCGAGCTAGAGAGAGACACAGAGAGAGACACAGAGAGAGACAGACACGGCGAGCTAGAGAGAGACACAGAGAGAGAGACAGACACAGCGAGACACAGAGAGAGACAGACACAGTGAGCTAGAGAGAGACACAGAGAGAGACACAGAGAGAGACACAGAGAGAGACAGACACGGCGAGCTAGAGAGAGACACAGAGAGAGAGACAGACACAGCGAGACAGAGAGAGACACAGAGAGAGACAGACACAGTGAGCTAGAGAGAGCCACAGAGAGAGAGAGACAGACACAACAAGCTAGAGAGAGCCACAGAGGGAGTCAGACAGACAGCGAGCTAGAGAGAGGGACACATAGAGAGAGACAGACACAGCGAGCTAGAGAGAGAGACACAGAGAGACAGAGAGAGACACAGAGAGAGAGACAGACAGAGCGAAACAGAGAGAGACACAGTGAGAGACAGACACAGCGAGCTAGAGAGAGAGACACAGAGAGAGACAGACAGACACAGCGAGCTAGAGAGAGAGACACAGAGAGAGACAGACAGACACAGCGAGCTAGAGAGAGAGACACAGAGAGAGACAGACAGACACAGCGAGCTAGAGAGAGAGACACAGAGAGAGACACAGAGAGAGACAGACACGGCGAGCTAGAGAGAGACACAGAGAGAGACAGACACAGCCAGACAGAGAGAGACACAGAGAGAGAGAGACAGACACAGCGAGACAGAGTGAGACACAGAGAGAGTCAGACACAGCGAGACAGAGAGAGACAGAGAGAGAGACAGACACAGCGACACAGAGAGAGTCAGACACGGCGAGCTAGAGAGAGACACAGAAAGAGAGACAGACACTGCGAGACAGAGAGAGACAAAGAGAGAGAGACAGACACAGCGAGCTAGAGAGACAGACACAGAGAGAGACACAGAGAGAGACAGACACGGCGAGCTAGTGAGAGACACAGAGAGAGAGACAGACACAGCGAGACAGAGAGAGACACAGAGAGAGACAGACACAGCGAGCTAGAGAGAGACACAGAGAGAGAGACAGACACAGCGATCTAGAGAGACAGACACAGAGAGAGACAGACACAGCGAGACAGAGAGAGACACAGAGAGACAGACACAGCGAAACAGAGAGAGACACAGTGAGAGACAGACACAGCGAGCTAGAGAGACAGACACAGAGAGGGACAGACACAGCGAGACAGAGAGAGACACAGAGAGACAGACACAGCGAAACAGAGAGAGACACAGTGAGAGACAGACACAGCGAGCTAGAGAGAGGGACACATAGAGAGAGACAGACACAGCGAGCTAGAGAGAGACACAGAGAGAGAGACAGACACAGCGATCTAGAGAGACAGACACAGAGAGAGACAGACACAGCGAGACAGAGAGAGACACAGAGAGAGTCAGACACAGCGAGACAGAGAGAGACACAGAGAGAGACAGACATAATGAGACAGAGAGAGACACAGAGAGAGACAGACACAGCGAGACAGAGAGAGAGAGACAGACACAGCGAGACAGAGTGAGACACAGAGAGAGTCAGACACAGCGAGACAGAGAGAGACACAGAGAGAGAGAGACAGACACAGCGAGACAGAGTGAGACACAGAGAGAGAGAGACAGACACAGCGAGACAGAGTGAGACACAGAGAGAGTCAGACACAGCGAGACAGAGAGAGACACAGAGAGAGACAGACACAGCGAGACAGAGAGAGACACAGAGAGAGGGACAGACACAGCGAGACAGAGAGTGACACAGTGAGGGAGACAGACACAGCGAGCTAGAGAGAGAGACACAGAGAGAGAGACAGACACAGCGAAACAGAGAGAGACACAGTGAGAGACAGACACAGCGAGCTAGAGAGAGAGACACAGAGAGAGACAGACAGACACAGCGAGCTAGAGAGAGAGACACAGAGAGAGACAGACAGACACAGCGAGCTAGAGAGAGAGACACAGAGAGAGACAGACAGACACAGCGAGCTAGAGAGAGACACAGAGAGAGACAGACACAGCCAGACAGAGAGAGACACAGAGAGAGAGAGACAGACACAGCGAGACAGAGTGAGACACAGAGAGAGTCAGACACAGCGAGACAGAGAGAGACAGAGAGAGAGACAGACACAGCGAGACAGAGAGAGACACAGAGAGAGTCAGACACGGTGAGCTAGAGAGAGACACAGAAAGAGAGACAGACACTGCGAGACAGAGAGAGACAAAGAGAGAGAGACAGACACAGTGAGCTAGAGAGACAGACACAGAGAGAGACACAGAGAGAGACAGACACGGCGAGCTAGAGAGAGACACAGAGAGAGAGACAGACACAGCGAGACAGAGAGAGACACAGAGAGAGACAGACACAGCGAGCTAGAGAGAGACACAGAGAGAGAGACAGACACAGCGATCTAGAGAGACAGACACAGAGAGAGACAGACACAGCGAGACAGAGAGAGACACAGAGAGACAGACACAGCGAAACAGAGAGAGACACCGTGAGAGACAGACACAGTGAGCTAGAGAGACAGACACAGAGAGGGACAGACACAGCGAGACAGAGAGAGACACAGAGAGACAGACACAGCGAAACAGAGAGAGACACAGTGAGAGACAGACACAGCGAACTAGAGAGAGGGACACATAGAGAGAGACAGACACAGCGAGCTAGAGAGAGACACAGAGAGAGAGACAGACACAGCGATCTAGAGAGACAGACACAGAGAGAGACAGACACAGCGAGACAGAGAGAGACACAGAGAGAGACAGACACAGCGAGACAGAGAGAGACACAGAGAGAGACAGACACAGCGAGCTAGAGAGAGACACAGAGAGAGAGAGACAGACACAGCGAGACAGAGTGAGACACAGAGAGAGTCAGACACAGCGAGACAGAGAGAGACACAGAGAGAGACAGACACAGTGAGACAGAGAGAGACACAGAGAGAGACAGACACAGCGAGACAGAGAGAGACACAGAGAGAGAGAGACAGACACAGCGAGACAGAGTGAGACACAGAGAGAGTCAGACACAGCGAGACAGAGAGAGACACAGAGAGAGACAGACACAGCGAGACAGAGAGAGACACAGAGAGAGACAGACACAGCGAGACAGAGAGAGACACAGAGAGAGAGACAGACACAGCGAGACAGAGAGTGACACAGTGAGGGAGACAGACACAGCGAGACAGAGAGAGACACAGTGAGGGAGACAGACACAGCGAGCTAGAGAGAGAGACACAGAGAGAGAGACAGACACAGCGAGCTAGAGAGAGACACAGTGAGGGAGACAGACACAGCGAACTAGAGAGAGACACAGAGAGAGAGACAGACAGACACAGCGAGCTAGAGAGAGAGAGACAGAGAGAGAGAGAGACAGACACAGCGAGCTAGAGAGAGAGTCACAGAGAGAGACAGACACAGTGAGCTAGGGAGAGACACAGAGAGAGAGGCAGACACAGCGATCTAGAGAGAGACACAGAGAGAGAGACAGACACAGTGAGCTAGAGAGAGACACAGAGAGAGAGAGAGACAGACACAGCGATCTAGAGAGAGACACAGAGAGAGACAGACACAGCGAGACAGAGAGAGACACAGAGAGAGACACAGAGAGAGACAGACAGAAAGATAGCGAGACAGAGAGAGACAGCGAGAGAGACAGACAGACACAGCCAGCTAGAGAGAGAGAGACACAGACAGACACAGCGAGCTAGAGAGAGAGACACAGACAGACACAGCGAGCTAGAGAGAGAGAGACACAGACAGACACAGCGAGCTAGCGAGAGACACAGAGAGAGAGACACAGCGAGCTAGAGAGAGACACAGAGAGAGAGACAGACACAGCGATCTAGAGAGAGACACAGAGAGAGACAGACACAGCGATCTAGAGAGAGACACAGAGAGACACAGCGAGCTAGAGAGAGAGACACAGAGAGAGAGACACAGCGAGCTAGAGAGAGACACAGAGAGAGAGAGAGAGACAGACACAGCGATCTAGAGAGAGACACAGTGAGAGACAGACACAGCGAGCTAGAGAGAGATACAGAGAGAGAGACAGACACAGAGAGAGATAGACACAGCGATCTAGAGAGACACCGAGAGAGACAGACAGACACAGTGAGCTAGAGAGAGAGACACAGAGAGAGAGAGAGACAGACACAGCGAGCTAGAGAGAGAGACACAGAGAGAGACAGACACAGCGATCTAGAGAGAGACACAGAGAGAGAGACAGACACTGTGAGCTAGAGAGAGACACAGAGAGAGAGACAGACACAGCGAGACAGAGAGAGACACAGAGAGAGACAGACACAGTGAGCTAGGGAGAGACACAGAGACAGAGGCAGACACAGCGATCTAGAGAGAGACACAGAGAGAGAGAGACAGACACAGCAATCTAGAGAGAGACACAGAGAGAGACAGACACAGCGAGACAGAGAGAGACAGCGAGAGAGAGACAGACACAGTGAGCTAGAGAGAGACACAGAGAGAGACAGACACAGCGAGCTAGAGAGAGACACAGAGAGAGACAGACACAGCGAGCTAGAGAGAGACACAGAGAGAGACAGACACAGCGAGCTAGAGAGAGACACAGAGAGAGAGACAGACACTGAGCTAGAGAGAGACACAGAGAGAGAGACAGACAGTGAGCTAGAGAGAGACACAGAGAGAGAGACAGACACAGCGATCTAGAGAGAGACACAGAGAGAGAGACAGACACAGCGAGCTAGAGAGAGACACAGAGAGAGAGACAGACACAGCGATCTAGAGAGAGACACAGAGAGACACAGCGAGCTAGAGAGAGAGACACAGAGAGAGAGACACAGCGAGCTAGAGAGAGAGTCACAGAGAGAGAGACAGACACTGAGCTAGAGAGAGACACAGAGAGAGAGACAGACACAGCGATCTAGAGAGAGACACAGAGAGAGAGACAGACACAGCGAGCTAGAGAGAGACACAGAGAGAGAGACAGACACAGCGATCTAGAGAGAGACACAGAGAGACACAGCGAGCTAGAGAGAGACACAGAGAGAGAGACAGACACAGCGATCTAGAGAGAGACACAGAGAGACACAGCGAGCTAGAGAGAGACACAGAGAGACACAGCGAGCTAGAGAGAGATACAGAGAGAGAGACAGACACTGAGCTAGAGAGACACAGAGAGAGAGACAGACACAGCGAGCTAGAGAGAGACAAAGAGAGAGACAGACACAGCGAGCTAGAGAGAGACACAGAGAGAGAGACAGACACAGCGATCTAGAGAGAGACACAGAGAGACACAGCGAGCTAGAGAGAGACACAGAGAGACACAGCGAGCTAGAGAGAGATACAGAGAGAGAGACAGACACTGAGCTAGAGAGAGACACAGAGAGAGAGACAGACACAGTGAGCTAGAGAGAGATACAGAGAGAGAGACAGACACTGAGCTAGAGAGAGACACAGAGAGAGAGACAGACACAGCGAGCTAGAGAGAGACAAAGAGAGAGACAGACACAGCGAGCTAGAGAGACACAGAGAGAGAGACAGACACAGCGAGACAGAGAGTGACACAGAGAGAGACAGACACAGCGAGCTAGAGAGAGACACAGAGAGACAGACACAGCGAGCTAGAGAGAGAGACACAGAGAGAGACAGACACAGCGAGACAGAGTGAGACACAGAGAGAGTCAGACACAGCGAGACAGAGAGAGACACAGAGAGAGACAGACACAGCGAGACAGAGAGAGACACAGAGAGAGGGACAGACACAGCGAGACAGAGAGTGACACAGTGAGGGAGACAGACACAGCGAGCTAGAGAGAGAGACACAGAGAGAGAGACAGACACAGCGAAACAGAGAGAGACACAGTGAGAGACAGACACAGCGAGCTAGAGAGAGACACAGAGAGAGAGAGAGACACAGAGAGAGATAGACACAGCGATCTAGAGAGACACCGAGAGAGACAGACAGACACAGTGAGCTAGAGAGAGAGACACAGAGAGAGACAGACAGACACAGCGAGCTAGAGAGAGAGTCACAGAGAGAGACAGACACAGCGATCTAGAGAGACACCGAGAGAGACAGACAGACACAGTGAGCTAGAGAGAGAGACACAGAGAGAGAGAGAGACAGACACAGCGAGCTAGAGAGAGAGACACAGAGAGAGACAGACACAGCGATCTAGAGAGAGACACAGAGAGAGAGACAGACACTGTGAGCTAGAGAGAGACACAGAGAGAGAGACAGACACAGCGAGACAGAGAGAGACACAGAGAGAGACAGACACAGTGAGCTAGGGAGAGACACAGAGACAGAGGCAGACACAGCGATCTAGAGAGAGACACAGAGAGAGAGAGACAGACACAGCAATCTAGAGAGAGACACAGAGAGAGACAGACACAGCGAGACAGAGAGAGACAGCGAGAGAGAGACAGACACAGTGAGCTAGAGAGAGACACAGAGAGAGACAGACACAGCGAGCTAGAGAGAGACACAGAGAGAGACAGACACAGCGAGCTAGAGAGAGACACAGAGAGAGAGACAGACACTGAGCTAGAGAGAGACACAGAGAGAGAGACAGACACAGCGATCTAGAGAGAGACACAGAGAGACACAGCGATCTAGAGAGAGACACAGAGAGACACAGCGAGCTAGAGAGAGACACAGAGAGAGAGACAGACACAGCGATCTAGAGAGAGACACAGAGAGACACAGCGAGCTAGAGAGAGACACAGAGAGACACAGCGAGCTAGAGAGAGATACAGAGAGAGAGACAGACACTGAGCTAGAGAGAGACACAGAGAGAGAGACAGACACAGCGATCTAGAGAGAGACAAAGAGAGAGACAGACACAGCGAGCTAGAGAGAGACACAGAGAGAGAGACAGACACAGCGATCTAGAGAGAGACACAGAGAGACACAGCGAGCTAGAGAGAGACACAGAGAGACACAGCGAGCTAGAGAGAGATACAGAGAGAGAGACAGACACTGAGCTAGAGAGAGACACAGAGAGAGAGACAGACACAGTGAGCTAGAGAGAGATACAGAGAGAGAGACAGACACTGAGCTAGAGAGAGACACAGAGAGAGAGACAGACACAGCGAGCTAGAGAGAGACAAAGAGAGAGACAGACACAGCGAGCTAGAGAGACACAGAGAGAGAGACAGACACAGCGAGACAGAGAGAGACACAGAGAGAGACAGACACAGCGAGCTAGAGAGAGACACAGAGAGACAGACACAGCGAGCTAGAGAGAGAGACACAGAGAGAGACAGACACAGCGAGACAGAGTGAGACACAGAGAGAGTCAGACACAGCGAGACAGAGAGAGACACAGAGAGAGACAGACACAGCGAGACAGAGAGAGACACAGAGAGAGGGACAGACACAGCGAGACAGAGAGTGACACAGTGAGGGAGACAGACACAGCGAGCTAGAGAGAGAGACACAGAGAGAGAGACAGACACAGCAAAACAGAGAGAGACACAGTGAGAGACAGACACAGCGAGCTCGAGAGAGAGACACAGAGAGAGACAGACAGACACAGCGAGCTAGAGAGAGAGACACAGAGAGAGACAGACAGACACAGCGAGCTAGAGAGAGAGACACAGAGAGAGACAGACAGACACAGCGAGCTAGAGAGAGACACAGAGAGAGACAGACACAGCCAGACAGAGAGAGACACAGAGAGAGAGAGACAGACACAGCGAGACAGAGTGAGACACAGAGAGAGTCAGACACAGCGAGACAGAGAGAGACAGAGAGAGAGACAGACACAGCGAGACAGAGAGAGACACAGAGAGAGTCAGACACGGTGAGCTAGAGAGAGACACAGAAAGAGAGACAGACACTGCGAGACAGAGAGAGACAAAGAGAGAGAGACAGACACAGCGAGCTAGAGAGACAGACACAGAGAGAGACACAGAGAGAGACAGACACGGCGAGCTAGAGAGAGACACAGAGAGAGAGACAGACACAGCGAGACACAGAGAGAGACAGACACAGCGAGCTAGAGAGAGACACAGAGAGAGAGACAGACACAGCAATCTAGAGAGACAGACACAGAGAGAGACAGACACAGCGAGACAGAGAGAGACACAGAGAGACAGACACAGCGAAACAGAGAGAGACACCGTGAGAGACAGACACAGCGAGCTAGAGAGACAGACACAGAGAGGGACAGACACAGCGAGACAGAGAGAGACACAGAGAGACAGACACAGCGAAACAGAGAGAGACACAGTGAGAGACAGACACAGCGAACTAGAGAGAGGGACACATAGAGAGAGACAGACACAGCGAGCTAGAGAGAGACACAGAGAGAGAGACAGACACAGCGATCTAGAGAGACAGACACAGAGAGAGACAGACACAGCGAGACAGAGTGAGACACAGAGAGAGACAGACACAGCGAGACAGAGAGAGACACAGAGAGAGACAGACACAGCGAGCTAGAGAGAGACACAGAGAGAGAGAGACAGACACAGCGAGACAGAGTGAGACACAGAGAGAGTCAGACACAGCGAGACAGAGAGAGACACAGAGAGAGACAGACACAGTGAGACAGAGAGAGACACAGAGAGAGACAGACACAGCGAGACAGAGAGAGACACAGCGAGCTAGAGAGAGACACAGAGAGAGAGAGAGAGACAGACACAGCGATCTAGAGAGAGACACAGTGAGAGACAGACACAGCGAGCTAGAGAGAGACACAGAGAGAGAGAGAGACACAGAGAGAGATAGACACAGCGATCTAGAGAGACACCGAGAGAGACAGACAGAAAGACAGCGAGACAGAGAGAGACACAGAGAGAGACACAGACAGACACAGCGATCTAGAGAGAGACACAGAGAGAGACAGACACAGTGAGCTAGAGAGAGATACAGAGAGAGAGACAGACACAGTGAGCTAGAGAGAGACACAGAGAGAGAGACAGACACTGAGCTAGAGAGAGACACAGTGAGGGAGACAGACACAGCGAACTAGAGAGAGACACAGAGAGAGAGACAGACAGACACAGTGAGCTAGAGAGAGAGACACAGAGAGAGAGAGAGACAGACACAGCGAGCTAGAGAGAGAGACACAGAGAGAGACAGACACAGCGATCTAGAGAGAGACACAGAGAGAGAGACAGACACTGTGAGCTAGAGAGAGACACAGAGAGAGAGACAGACACAGCGAGACAGAGAGAGACACAGAGAGAGACAGACACAGTGAGCTAGGGAGAGACACAGAGACAGAGGCAGACACAGCGATCTAGAGAGAGACACAGAGAGAGAGAGACAGACACAGCAATCTAGAGAGAGACACAGAGAGAGACAGACACAGCGAGACAGAGAGAGACAGCGAGAGAGAGACAGACACAGTGAGCTAGAGAGAGACACAGAGAGAGACAGACACAGCGAGCTAGAGAGAGACACAGAGAGAGACAGACACAGCGAGCTAGAGAGAGACACAGAGAGAGACAGACACAGCGAGCTAGAGAGAGACACAGAGAGAGACAGACACAGCGAGCTAGAGAGAGACACAGAGAGAGAGACAGACACTGAGCTAGAGAGAGACACAGAGAGAGAGACAGACACAGCGAGCTAGAGAGAGACACAGAGAGAGAGACAGACACAGCGATCTAGAGAGAGACACAGAGAGACACAGCGAGCTAGAGAGAGATACAGAGAGAGAGACAGACACTGAGCTAGAGAGAGACACAGAGAGAGAGACAGACACTGAGCTAGAGAGAGACACAGAGAGAGAGACAGACACTGAGCTAGAGAGAGACACAGAGAGAGAGACAGACACAGTGAGCTAGAGAGAGACACAGAGAGAGACAGACACAGCGATCTAGAGAGAGACACAGAGAGAGAGACAGACAGACACAGTGAGCTAGAGAGAGAGACACAGAGAGAGAGAGAGACAGACACAGCGAGCTAGAGAGAGAGACACAGAGAGAGAGACACAGCGAGCTAGAGAGAGAGTCACAGAGAGAGAGACAGACACTGAGCTAGAGAGAGACACAGAGAGAGAGACAGACACAGCGATCTAGAGAGAGACACAGAGAGACACAGCGAGCTAGAGAGAGACACAGAGAGACACAGCGAGCTAGAGAGAGACACAGAGAGAGAGACAGACACAGCGATCTAGAGAGAGACACAGAGAGACACAGCGAGCTAGAGAGAGACACAGAGAGACACAGCGAGCTAGAGAGAGAGACAGAGAGAGAGACAGACACTGAGCTAGAGAGAGACACAGAGAGAGAGACAGACACAGCGAGCTAGAGTGAGACAAAGAGAGAGACAGACACAGCGATCTAGAGAGAGACACAGAGAGAGAGACACAGAGAGAGATAGACACTGAGCTAGAGAGAGAGACAGAGAGAGAGACAGACACAGCGAGTTAGAGAGAGACACAGAGAGAGAGGCAGACACAGCGAGCTAGAGAGAGACACAGAGAGAGAGGCAGACACAGCGAGCTAGAGAGAGACACAGAGAGACAGACAGACACAGCGAGCTAGAGAGAGACACAGAGAGAGACAGACACGGCGAGCTAGAGAGAGACACAGAGAGAGAGGCAGACACAGCGAGCTAGAGAGAGACAAAGAGAGAGACAGACACAGCGATCTAGAGAGAGACACAGAGAGAGATAGACACTGAGCTAGAGAGAGAGACAGAGAGAGAGACAGACACAGCGAGACAGAGAGAGACACAGAGAGAGACAGACAAACACAGTGAGCACAGAGAGAAAAACATAGAAAGGGTCAGAGAGTGCATGAGTGAGACAGATGGGAGGGACAGGCAGATATAAAGGAGGGCAGACAGAGAGATAAGAGGTTGGGGAGGAAATACCAACCCTGCTGTCTCCTTTCTTCCTCCACTCCAGTTTTCTTGGGTAGAGGTAGAAATAGCAGCGAGTTCCGACTGGATTGTCCATGAGGTTAATGTAACCGTGCATGATGCAGCTCCAACAGACCTTGGTGTCTGAGAGAAAGAGGAATCGATCAGAGAGAACAAGAGCCCACATTCATCAAACCACATCCCAGCATGGCATTCGGAGACCAGGAGCACATCCAGACTCCACACACACACACACACACACACACACACTCACACACACACACACACAGACACACACACACACACACACACACACACACACACACAGACACACACACACACACACACACACACACACAGACACACACACACACACACACACAGACACACACACACACACAGACACACACACACACACACACTCACACACACACACACACACAGACACACAGACACACACACACACACACAGGCACACACACACACACACACACAGACACTGACAGATCTAGGATTCGGAGTCTAGGAGCTCATCCAGACTCCACACACACACACACACACACACACACAGACACACACACACACGCACGCACACACACACACACACACAGACACACACACAGACACACACACACACACACACACACGCACACACTGACAGATCTGGGATTTGGAGTCTAGGAGCATATCCAGACTCCACACACACACACACACACACACACACTGTTAGATATGTGCATGTACTAATGTGACTGTGTGTGTCAGTCTGTGCGTGTGAGTGTGTCTGTGTGTTGTCTGGAAATAGAGATAGTTTAAGCAAATTATATTTGTATTTGTGGGTGTTAGGAATGAGTTTTAGCTTTAATTTTTAAGTTTAATTTGTATTTCGGTATTTGTGTGTTAAGAAAGTGGGGAACTTGAGTTTTGGTTTCACTTTAAAAGATGTCTGCATTTTAATGAGGTTTTACGACCCTTGAAGGGGAGATGAAATAAACACAAGGTAGAAAAAAATCCTGCTGTTGCCTAGCAACAGGACAGAGACAGAGAAAAACAGAGAAGCAGTTTGAGTTCAGTTGATGACTATGCTCTAAGGTGCTGGGAGCAAAGTCTCTCGCCAGCTGGACAAAATAGCAGATTGCTGAGATAAATAAGTCGAAGGATCTTAGATGAGTTGCTCTAAAGTTAAAGGCGCTGTGAATGTCGAGCGAGTTCCGGATCTCGTGCTGAACGGCGGAGCAGGCTCGAAGGAGTGATTGGCCTGCTCCTGCTCCTATCGTCTATGTTTTCAAGGGAGAAACCAAGTTGCCAGCTGTCTACTGGGAGAGGGAACTGCAGGGAGCAGGTCCCAAGTGAAAAAGAGAAAGCTTTCAGGAAGACCTTCTCGTAAAAAGGAAGAACGGGAACCTGGAGCAAAACCCTTTTCAGTGGAAGTGAAAGTAAGGAGCAGAGAGGAAGGCTCCAAGCGTAAACGGAGGAAGCTGCAGGGCTCAGATTTAAAGCAAAATAGGCTTGCGAGCAGCCAGAAGGTCTGAGGAGACAGTCAAATTTGGTGACTCCTTACTGTGGGCATGGGAAGTAGAGATGCTCTGTTGGCCTGGCTGAGTATCTGAGAGAGAGAGAGAGTGCATTTCAGGCAAAGCTTGAATGCAAGTGGTGATCCAGGGTAAGAGGAACATCGGAAGGAGAGTTCGAAACCCTGGAGGTGGGCCCTTGTGGAAGTTGCCTGAGAGAGAGAGAGCGTCGTTTGGCAGAAGGCTGCAAAGTGGGTTTCTCGAGAGGGGAGATTGGAAACCTGCGTGCGAGGGACGGAATCCGGTGAGACCGGTTGGTTCAAGGGGACAGTGGAAAGGCTTTGGGGGAATGGGAATGTCCTCGAATCCCTCCCCTGAAGAGGTCAAACATCCCTACAGCAGACCCCTACCCGCCACAACCCCCCCCCCCCCTTCCCCAGTCTCTGTGACCAGCTGAAATGAGGAAGGCTCGTTCGGGAAGGCACCGAGCGCATCGGGAGACTCCCTCGGGAACACAGTCGACCCCCCCCCCTCCCTACCTGACGTGCTGTCGGGGCCGGAGTGTCTGGAAGTGTGTTCGGCCTCTGCCTCATCGGTTTCCCTGTTCACATCCCAGAAAATAGTCTCCACCACCTCCTGGGCCCAGCGTTCCGGGAGGGTGACTGAAAAATCCCGGTAGAGTTCCTCATCACTCTCCATCAGCTGCAATAGGGATGAGGGAGAGAATGGGGGTTATTCACAGTTACAGTACGTGAGACTTACACATGTACACCCACTCACATACTCACACTCACATACTCACACTCACATACTCACACTCACATACTCACACTCATATACTCACACTCTCAAACTCACACTCACATACTCACACTCATATACTCACACTCACATATTCACACTCACATACTCACACTCATATACTCACACTCACATACTCACACTCACATACTCACACTCATATACTCTCACACTCACATACTCACACTCACATACACTCACACTCATATACTCTCACATACTCACACTCACATACTCACACTCACATACTCACACTCACATACTCACACTCATATACTCACACTCTCAAACTCACACTCATATACTCTCACACTCACATACTCACACTCACGTACACTCACACTCATATACTCACACTCACATACTCACACTCACATACTCACACTCACATACTCACACTCACATACTCACACTCATATACTCACACTCATATACTCACACTCTCAAACTCACACTCATATACTCTCACACTCACATACACTCACACTCATATACTCACACTCATATACTCACACTCACATACTCACACTCACATACTCACACTCACATACTCACACTCACATACTCACACTCACATACTCACACTCATATACTCACACTCACATACTCACACTCATATACTCACACTCACATACTCACACTCATATACTCACACACTCATACACACACTCTCATACTCACACTCATATACTCACACTCTCAAACTCACACTCATATACTCTCACACTCACATACACACACTCATATACTCACGCTCATATACTCACACTCTCATACACTCACATACTCACACTCACATACTCACACTCACATACACACACTCATATACTCACACTCTCATACTCACACTCATATACTCACACTCTCATACTCACACTCTCATACACTCATATACTCACACTCATATACTCACACTCATACACTCACACTCATGTACTCACACTCATATACTCACACTCACATACTCACACTCATACACTCACACTCTCATACACTCACACTCATATACTCACACTCACATACTCACACTCATATACTCACACTCTCATACACTCACACTCATATACTCACACTCATATACTCACACTCACATACTCACACTCATACACTCACACTCTCATACACTCACACTCATATACTCACACTCTCAAATTCACACTCATATACTCTCACACTCACATACACACGCTCATATACTCACGCTCATATACTCACACTCTCATACTCACACTCATATACTCACACTCTCATACACTCACACTCTCATACACTCACACTCATATACTCACACTCTCAAACTCACACTCATATACTCTCACACTCACATACACACGCTCATATACTCACACTCACATACTCACACTCACATACTCACACTCACATACTCACACTCACATACACACACTCATACTCACACTCTCATACTCACACTCATATACTCATACTCACACTCATATACTCACACTCAGATACTCTCACACTCACATACACTCACACTCATATACTCATATATACTCACACTCACATACTCACACTCACATACTCACACTCACATACACTCACACTCATATACTCACACTCTCATACTCACACTCACATACTCACACTCACATATACTCACACTCATACACTCACACTCTCATACTCACACTCACATACTCACACCCTCAAACTCACACTCATATACTCTCACACTCACATACACACACTCATATACTCACGCTCATATACTCACACTCACATACTCACACTCACATACTCACACTCTCATACTTACACTCACATACTCACACTCATATACTCACACTATTATACTCACACTCATATACTCTCACACTCACATACACTCACACTCATATACTCATATATACTCACACTCATATACTCACACTCATATACTCACACTCACATACTCACACTCACATACACTCACACTCATATACTCACACTCTCATACTCACACTCATATACTCACACTCTCAAACTCACACTCATATACTCTCACACTCACATACACACACTCATATACTCACGCTCATATACTCACACTCTCATACACTCATATACTCACACTCACATACACACACTCATATACTCACACTCTCATACTCACACTCATATACTCACACTCTCATAGTCACACTCATATACTCACTCTATTATACTCACACTCATATACTCTCACACCCACATACACTCACACTCATATACTCACATATACTCACATTCTCATACTCACACATATACTCACACTCACATACTCACATTCATATATACTCACACTCACATACACTCATATACTCACACTCATATACTCACACTCACATACACTCATATATACTCACACTCACATACTCACACTCATACTCACACTCACATATACTCACTTCATATACTCACACTTACATATACTCGCACTCACATATACTCGCACTCACATATACTCGCACTCACATATACTCGCACTCTAGTATTCTCACACTCACATATACTCACTTCATATACTCACACTCACATATAGTCACTTCATATACTCACACTCACATACTCACACTCACATACACACATATACTCACTTGTATACTCACACTCACATACACTCACACTCACATACACTCACACTCACATATACTTACACTCACATACACTTACACTCACATATACTCACACTCAAATATACTCACTCACATACACTTACACTCACATATACTCACAATCATATACTCACATACACTCACACTCACATACACTTACATTCACATAAACTTACACTCACAGATACACTCATATACTCACACTCACATATACTCACACACATATACTCACACTCATATACCCACACTCACTTCATATACTCACACTCACATACTCACAGTCACATACTCACACTCACATATACTCACACTCATATACTCACACTCACATATACTCACTTCATATACTCACACTCACATATACTCACACTCACATACACTTACACTCACATACACTTACACACACATTTACTCGCACTCACATATACTCACACTCACATATACTCACTCACATATACTCACACTCACATATATTCACACTCACATATACTCACACTCACATATACTCGCTCTCACATATACTCACACTCATATACTCACACACACATATTCGCACTCACTTATACTCACACTCACATATATTCACACTCACATATACTCACACTCTCATATACTCACACTCACATATACTCGTACACACATTTACTCTCACACACATATACTCTCATCCACATATACTCTCATCCACATATACTCTCATACTCACATATACTCACACACACATATACTCTCATTCTCACATATTCACACACATATATTCACAATCACATATACTCACACTCACATATACTTTCATACTCACATATTCACACACATATATTTACACTCTCATATACTCACATATACTCTCATACTCACATATATCCACACTCACATTTACTCACATACATATACTCACACTCACATATATTTCTAAGCACATATACTCACACACACAAATACTCATACTCACATATGCTTACACTCATATGTACCCACAGACACATATACTCTCACACACATATACTTATACTCACATATACTCACAACAACGGTCACACACATACACTCGCACTCACATATACTCTCATACTCACATATACTCACACTCACGTATACTCTCACACTCATATACCCATATTCACATATACTTATACTCACATATACTCATACTCACATATACTCATACTCACATTCACATACAAATACTCATACTCACATATAGTCTCACTCATGTATACTCACACTCACATATACTCACACTCACATATACTCACTCACATACAAATACTCATACTCACATATACTCTCACTCACGTATACTCACACTCACATATACTCACACTCACATATACTCTCACTCACATATACTCACACTCACATATACTCACACTCACATATACTCACACTCACATATACTCACACTCACATATACTCACACTCACATATACTCATACACACATATACTCATACACACATACACTCACACACACATATACTCGTACACACATATACTCACATTCACATATACTCATACTCACACACATACACACATATACTAACACACATATATACTCATACACACATATACTCACACACACGTAAACGCGTACACACATATACTCATGCTTACATATACTCTTGCTCACATATACTCACACACACCTATACTCACAGACACATATACTCACACACACATATTTTGTTTTTATTCATTCACAGGATGTGGCCTTCGCTGGCTGGGCCCAGCATTTATCTCTCATCCCTAATTGCCCCTTGAGAAGGTGGTGGTGAGCTGCCTTCTTGAGCCGCTGCAGTCCCCGTGTGGTGTAGGTACACCCACCGCGCTGTTAGGGAGGGAGTTCCAGGATTTTGACCCAGCGACAGTGAAGGAATGGCCGATATATTCCCAAGTCAGGATGGTGAGGGGCTCGGAGGGGAACTTCCAGGTGGTGGGTGTTCCCCATGTGTCTGCTGCCCTTGTCCTTCTAGATGGTAGAGGTGGTGGGTTTGGAAGGTGCTGTCGAAGGAGCCTTGGTGAATTCCTGCAGTGCATCTTGTAGATGGTACACACACTGCTGCTACTGTGCGTCGGTGGTGGAGGGAGTGAATGTTTGTGGATGGGGTGTCGATCGAGCGGGGCTGCTTTGTCCTGGACGGTGTCGAGCTTCTTGAGTGTTGTGGGAGCTGCACTCATCCAGGCAAGTGGGGAGTATCCATCACACTCCTGACTTGTGCCTTGTAGATGGTGGACAGGCTTTGGGGAGTCAGGAGGTGAGTTACTGTCCACAGGATTCCCAGCCTCTGACCTGCTCTTGTAGCCACAGTATTTATATGGCTGGTCCAGTTCAGGTTCTGGTCAGTGGTAACCCCCCAGGATGTTGATAGTGGGGGATTCAGTGATGGTAATGCCATTGAACATCAGGGACGATGGTTAGATTATCTTTTGTTGGAGATGGTCATTGCCTGACACTTGTGTGGCGTGACTGTTACTTGCTACTTGTCAGCCCTGAGCCTGGATATTGTCCAGGTCTAGCTGCATTTGGACATTGGCTGCTTCAGTACCTGAGGAGTCTCACACATATAATCACACACAAACTCATGCACACATATATTCATACTCACGTAGACTCACACTCACGTATATTCACACTAATGTATACTCTCACACACATGTACTCACACACACATATACTCACAATCACAATCACTTGTACACACATATACTCACACATATATACTCACAGATGCATACTCAAATTCACACTCACATATAATGCCACACACATATACTCATACAAATACATATACTAACGCACACTTATATACTAACATACATATGTACTAACACACACATATACTTATACACACACACATACTCACACACACACATACTCACACACACATACATGTATACTCATATACACATACACACACATTTACTAACACACAAGTTTACCAACACAAACTCATACATGCACATACTCACACACATACTCACATATACACATCTACTCGTACACACATCTACTCGTACACACATCTACTCACACACATCTACTCACACACATCTACTCACATACACCCTCACACATATATATATTCAGACACACATATACTAATAAAAACACTCACACACCTATACTAATACAGACATATACTCATACACACACTCACACATACACACACAAATACTCATACACACCTATACTAACACACACACACATATACTAACACGTGCTCACATGCATATATTAAAGCTCGCTCACACACACACATATACTCATACACACATATACTAACACACGTGTGTATACTAATATACACATATATTAACACATACACATATACTCATACAAACATAGATTAACACACACACACACATGTACTAATGCACACCCACACACACGCACACATATACTAACACACACACACACACTCTAACTCACACACACATACACACATAATCACATGTACACACACTCTCACTCACATTCATACACTATCAGTCACACAACATACACACACACTCTCATTCACATACACACTCACACACACACTCCCACTCACACAGAAACACAGACTCTCACTCACACTCACGTGCACATGCTCACACACACACATGCTCACATACACACACTCATGCACTCACTCACGTTCACACACATACACAATCATACTCACACAAACACTCATACATTCACACATATACACACACTCTCGCTCACACACGTATACACACACACTCATATACACTGTCACTCACACATATATTCACACACACACAATACCACTCTCTCTCTCACATAGACACACACATGCTCTCTCTCTCTCTCTCTCACATTCACGCACTCACAGACACACACACACACACACAGTCAGACACACACACACTCTCTCAGACAAACACACTCTCTAACAGACACTCACATTCAGACATATACACACTATGTCTCTCTCTCTCACACACACTCACTGAAGCATGGACACACACACACGCTCACACACATGAGACTGGCACATACACGGGTGGATATTTAGTTACGTCTCACAAACAGAATCACAGGGATGGAGAGGCAAACTGTTCAGTACCGTGATGTGTTCTGTGCTAACTTCCTCTGAGAGAACGGGGGAATCGTGGATCAGCTGCCGTGGTGAGATGAAGGGGGGAGAGTACTGGAATCACAATTCACACAACAGTTAGTTCCAAGCGCGAAGAGCAGAATGTCCGAAATATCAGGAAGATTCAATCCAAAGTATGCAGTCGACCCCTAAAACTCTGTTCCCGATATATTGACTCCATCCCTTTCCCGGGTAATAGTCTGAGATTAGAACCGTCTGTTCAAAACTTGGTGTAACCTCCTCCAGACCTACAACACCCCCTATCTCTGTAACCTCCTCCAGACCTACAACCCTCCTGATCTCAGTAACCTCCTCCAGCCCCTACACCCCTCCCTCTCTCTGTAACCTCCTCCAGCCCCTACAACCCTCCCTATCTCTGTAACCTCCTCCAGCCCCTACACCCCTCCCTATCTCTGTAACCTCCTCCAGCCCCTACATCCCTCCCTATCTCTGTAACCTCCTCCAGCCCCTACACCCCTATCTCTGTAACCTCCTCCAGCCCCTACACCCCTATCTCTGTAACCTCCTCCAGACCTACAACACTCCCTATCTCTGTAACCTCCTCCAGCCCCTACACCCCTCCCTATCTCTGTAACCTCCTCCAGCCCCTACAACCTCCCTATCTCTATAACCTCCTCCAGACCCTACAACCCTCCCTATCTCTGTCACCTCCTCCAGACCTACAACCCTCCCTATCTCTGTAACCTCCTCCAGACCTACAACACCCCCTATCTATGTAACCTCCTCCAGCCCCTACACCCCTCCCTATCTCTGTAACCTCCTCCAGACCCTACAACCCTCCCTATCTCTGTCACCTCCTCCAGACCTACAACCCTCCCTATCTCTGTAACCTCCTCCAGACCTACAACACCCCCTATCTATGTAACCTCCTCCAGACCTACAACACCCCTCTCTGTAACCTCCTCCAGACCTACAACCCTCCCTATCTCTGTAACCTCCTCCAGACCTACAACCCTCCCTATCTCTGTAACCTCCTCCAGCCCCTACACCCCTCCCTATCTCTGTAATCTCCTCCAGCCCCTACACCCCTCCCTATCTCTGTAACCTCCTCCAGCCCCTACACCCCTCCCTATCTCTGTAACCTCCTCCAGCCCCTACAACCCTCCCTATCGCTCTAACCTCCTCCAGCCCCTACACCCCTCCCTATCTCTGTAACCTCCTCCAACCCCTACAACATTCCCTATTTCTGTAACGTCCTCCAGCCCCTACAACACCTCCTATCTCTGTAACCTCCTCCAGCCCCTACACCCCTCCCTATCTCTCTAACCTCCTCCAGCCCCTACACCCCTCCCTATCTCTGTAACCTCCTCCAACCCCTACAACATTCCCTATCTCTGTAACCTCCTCCAGACCCTACAACACCTCCTATCTCTGTAACCTCCTCCAGCCCCTACAACACTCCCTATCTCTGTAACCTCCTCCAGCCCCTACACCCCTCCCTATCTCTGTAACCTCCTCCTGCCCTACACCCCTCCCTATCTGTGTAACCTCCTCCAGCCCCTAACAAGCCTCCCTATATCGGTAACCTCCTCCAGCCCCTACACCCCTCCCTATCTCTGTAAACTCCTCCAGCCAATACAACCATCCCTATCTCTGTAACCTCCTCCAGCCAATACAACCCTCCCTATCTCTGTAACCTCCTACAGCCCCTACAACCCTCCCTATCTCTAACCTCCTCCAGCCCCTAAATCCCTCCCTATCTCTAACCTCCTCCAGCCACTACAACCCTCCCTATCTCAGTAACCTCCTCCAGCCCCTACAACCATCCCTATCTCTGTAACCTCCTCCAACCCCTACAACCCTCCCTATCTCTGTAACCTACTCCAGGCCCTACAACGCTCCCTATCTCTGTAACCTCCTCCAGGCCCTACAACACTCCCTATCTCTGTAACCTCCTCCAGCCCCTACAACACCCCCTATCTCTGTCATCTCCTCCAGCCACTACACCCCTCCCTATCTATGTAACCTCCTCCAGCCCCTACACCGCTCCCTATCTCTGTAACCTCCTCCAGCCCCTACAACACTCACTATCTCTGTAACCTCCTCCAGCTGCTACAACCCTCCCTATCTCTGTAACCTCCTCCAGCCCCTACAACACCTCCTATCTCTGTAACCTCCTCCTGCCATACACCCCTCCCTATCTCCTTAACCTCCTCCAGCACCTAACAACCCTCCCTATATCTGTAACCTCCTCCTGCCCCGACAACCCTCCCTATCTCTGTAACCTCCTCCAGCCCCTAAATCCCTCCCTATCTCTAACTTCCTCCAGCCCCTACAACCCTCCCAATCTCTGTAACCTCCTCCAGCCCCTACAAACCTCCCTATCTCTGTAACCTCCTCCTGCCCCTACACCCCTCCCTATCTCTGTAACCTCCTCCAGCCCCTGCAACCCTCCCTATCTCTGTAACCTCCTCTAGCCCTTACAACACTCCTTATATCTGTAACCTCCTCCAGCCCCTGCAACCCTCCCTATCTCTGTAACCTCCTCCAGCCCCTACAACCCTCCCTATCTCTGTAACCTCCTCCAGGCCCTGCAACCCTCCCTGTCTCTGTAACCTCCTCCAGGCCCTACAACATCCCCTATCTCTGTTACCTCCTCCAGGCCCTGCAATACCCCCTATTCCTGTAGCCTCCTCCAGCCCCTACAACCCTCCAAATCTCTGTCCCGTCCTCCAGGCCCTACAACACCCGCTATCTCTGTAACCTCCTCCAGCCCCTTCAACCCTCCCTATCACTGAAAGCTCCTCCAGCCCCTACAATTCTCCCTATCTCTGTATCCTCCTCCAGCCCCTACAACCCTCCCTGTCTCTGTAACCATCTCCAGCCCAGACAACCCTCCCTATCTCTGTAATCACCTCCAGCACCTACAACCCTCCCTATCTCTGTAACCTCCTCCAGCCCCTACAACCCTCCCTATCTCTGTAATCACCTCCAGTACCTACAACACTCCCTATCTCTGTAACCTCCTCCAGCACCTACAAACTACCTTATCTCTGTAACCTCCTACAGCCCCTGCAACCCTCCCTATCTCTATACCCTCCTCCAACAACAACAATACTCCCTATCACTATAACCTCCCCCAGCCCCTTCAAACCTCCCTATACATGTAACCTCCTCCAGTCCCTACATCCCTCATTATTTCTGTAACCTCCTCCAGCCCCTACAACCCTCCCTATCTCTGTAACCTCCTCCAGCCCCTACAACACTCCCTATCTCTGTAGCATCCTCCAGCCCCTACAAACCTCCCTATCTCTGTAACCTCCTCCAGCCCCTACAACCCTCCCTATCTCTGTAACCTCCTCCAGCCCCTACAACACTCCCTATCTCTGTCACCTCCTCCAGCCCCTACAACCCTCCCTATCTCTGTATCTTCCTCCAGCTCCTACAACACATCCTATCTCTGTATCGTCCTACAGCCCCTACAACCCTCCCTATCTCTAGACCCTCCTCCAACCACTACAAGCCTCCCTATCACTGTAAACTCCCCCAGCCCCTTCAAACCTCCCTATACCTGTAACCTCCTCCAGCCCCTACAACCCTCCCTATCTCTGTAATCTCCTCCAGCTCCTACAACCCTCCCTATCTCTGCACCCTCCTCCAGCACCTACAACCCTCCCTACCTCTGTAACTTCCACCAGCCCCTACAACCCTCCCTATCTCTGTAGCCTCCTCTAGCCCCTACAACCCACCCTATCTCTGTAAACTCCTCCAGCCCCCTACAACCCTCCCTATCTCTGTAACCTCCTCCAGCCCCTACAACTCTCCCTATCTCTGTAACCTCCTCCAGCCCCTACAACCCTCCCTATCTCTGTAAGCTACTTCAGCCCCCTACACCCCTCCCTATCTCTGTAACCTCCTCCAGCCCCTACACCCCTCCCTATCGCTGTAACCTCCTCCTGCCCCTACACCCATCCCTTTCTCTGTAACCTCCTCCAGCCGCCTACAACCCTCCCTATCTCTGTAATCTCTTCCAGCCCCTAAAACCCACCTTATCTCTGTAACCTCCTCCAGCCCCTACATCCCTCCCTATCTCTGTAACCTCATCCAGCCCCCACAAACCTCCCTATCTCTGTAATCTACTGCAGCCGCCTACAACCCTCTCTATCTCTGTAACCTCCTCCAGCTAGTATAACAGTACCTATCTCTGTCACCTCCTCCAGCCCCTACAACCCTCCCTATCTCTGTATCCTCCTCCAGCTCCTACAACACACCGTATTTCTGTAACCTCCTTCAGCCCCTAAAACCCTCCCTATCTCTGTAACCATCTCTAGCCCCAACAACATTCACTATCTCTGTAACCTCCTCCAACCCCTACAACCCTCCCTATTACTGTATCCTCCTCCTGCTCCGATAACACACCCTATCTCTGTAACCTCCTCCAGCCTCTAAAACCCTTCTCATCTCTGCAACCTCCTGCAGCCCCTACAATCCTCCCTATCTCTGTAACCTCCTCCAGCACCTACAACCCTCCCTATCTCCGTAACCTCCTCCAGCCCCTAAAATTCCCCCATCACTGTAACCTCCACCAGCCCTAACAACCCTCACTATCTCTGTAATCACCTAAAGTACCTGCAACCCTCCTTATCTCTATACACTCCTCCAACCACTACAATCCTCCCTTCACTGTAACCTCCCCCAGCCCCTTCAAACATCCCTATACCTGTAACCTCCTCCAGCCCCTACATCCCTCATTATTTCTGTAACCTCCTCCAGCCCCTACAACCCTCCCTATCTCTGTAACCTCCTCCAGCACCTACAGCCCACCCTATCTCTAAACTCCTGCAGCCTCCTACAACCCTCCCTATCTCTGTAATCTCCTCCAGCCCCTACACATCTCTCTATCCCTGTAACCTCCTCCAGTCCCTACAACCCTCCCTATCTCTGTAACCTCCTCCAGCACCTACAGCCCTTCCTATCTCTAAACTCCTGCAGCCTCCTACAACCCTCCCTATCACTGTAATCTCTTCCTGCCCCTACACAATTCTCTAGCCCTGTAACCTCCTCCAGTCCCTACAACACTCCTTATCTCCTTTACCGCATCCAGCGCCTGCAACCCTCCCTATCTATGCACCTCCTCCAGCCCCTACAACCCTTCCTATCTCTGTAACCTCCTCCAGCCCCTACAACCCTCCCTATCTCTGTAACCTCCTTCATCCCCTACAACCCTCCCTATCTCTGTAACCTCCTCCAGCCCCTACAACCCTCCCTATCTCTGTAACCTCCCCCAATCCCTACAACCCTCCCTATCTCTGTAACCTCCTCCAGACCCTACACCCCTCCCTTTCTCTGTAACCTCCTCCAGCCCCTTATAACCCTCCCTATCTCTATAACCTCCTCCAGCCCCTACATCCCTCCCTATCTCTGTAAGCTCCTCCAGCCCCCTACAAATCTCCCTATCTCTGTAACCTCCTTCAGCCGCCGAGAACCCTCCCTATCTCTGTAACCTCCTCCAGCCCCAACAATCCTCCCTATATGTGTAACCTCCTCCAGTCCCCTACAAACCTCCCTATCTCTGTAACCTCCTTCAGCCGCCAACAACCCTCCCTATCTCTGTAAACTCCTCCAGCCCCTATAACACTCCCTATCTCTGTCACCTCCTCCAGACCCTACCACATTCCCTATCTCTGTATCTGCTTCCAGCTCCTACAACACACCCTATCTCTGTAACCTCCTCCAACCCCTACAATCCTCCCTATCTCTGTAACATCCTACAGCCCTTCCTATCTCTAAACTCCTGCAGCCTCCTACAACCCTCCCTATCTCTGTAATCTCCTCCAGCCCCTACAAACTCTCTATCTCTGTAAACTCCTCCAGCCCCTATAACAATCCCTATCTCTGTCACCTCCTCCAGCCCCAACAACATTCCCTATCTCTGTATCCGCTTCCAGCTCCTACAACACACCCTATCTCTGTAACCTCCTCCAGCCCCTACAATCCTCCCTATCTCTGTAACATCCTACAGCCCTTCCTATCTCTAAACTCCTGCAGCCTCCTACAACCCACCCTATCTCTGTAATCTCCTCCAGCCCCGACACATCTCTCTATCCCTGTAACCTCCTCCAGTCCCTACAACACTCCCTATCTCTGTCAACTCCTCCAGCCCCTACAACCCTCCCTATCTCTGTATCGTCCTCCAGCTCCTACAACACAACCTATCTCTGTAACCTCCTCCAGCCCCTTACAACCCTCCCTATCTCTGTAACCTCCTACAGCCCTACATCCCTCCCTTACTCTGTAACCTCCTCCAGTCCCCTACAAACCTCCCTATCTCTGTAACCTCCTTCAGCCGCCTACAACCCTCTCTATCTCTGTAAACTCCTCCAGCCCCTATAACATTCCCTATCTCTGTCACCTCCTCCAGCCCCTACAACATTCCCTATCTCTGTATCCACTTCCAGCTCCTACAACACACCCTATCTCTGTAACCTCCTCCAGCCCCTACAATCCTCCCTATCTCTGTAACCTCCTCCAGCCCCTACAACCCTCCCTATCTCTGTAACCTCCTCCAGCCCCTACAAACCTCCTTATCTCTGTAACCTCCTCCAGCCCCTGAAAACCTTCTCATCTCTGTAACATCCTCCAGCCACTAAAATCCTCCCTATATCTGTAACCATCTCCAGGCCCAACAAGCCTCCCTATATCTGTAACCTCCTCCAGCCCCGACATCCGTCCCTTTCTCTGTAATCACGTCCAGCTCCTGCAACCCTCTTCATCTCTGTAACATCCCCCAGGCCCTACAACCCTCCCTATCTCTGTAACCTCGCCCAGGCCCTACAACACTCCCTATCTCTGTAACCTTCTCCAGCCCCTACAACCCTCCCTATCTCTGTAACCTCCTCCTGCCCCTACAACCCTCCCTATCTCTGTAACCTCCTCCTGCCCCTACAACCCTCCCTATCTCTGTAACCTCCTCCAGCCCCTACAACCCTCCCTATCTCTGTAGCTTCCTCCAGCCCGTACACCCCTCCCTATCTCTGTAACCTCCTCCAGCCCCTACAACCCTCGGTATGTCTGTAACCTCCACCAGCCCTAACAACCCTCCCTATCTCTGTAATCACCTCCAGCACCTACAACATTCCCTATCTCTGTAACCTCCTCCAGCCCCTGAAAACCTTCTCATCTCTGTAACATCCTACAGCCCTCCCTATCTCTAAACTCCTGCAGCCTCCTAGAACCCTCCCTATCTCTGTAACCTCCTCCAGCCCCTACACCCCTCCCTATCTCTGTAATCTCCTCCAGCCCCTACACATCTCTCTATCCCTGTAACCTCCTCCAGTCCCTACAACACTCCCTATCTCTGTAACCTCCTCCAGCCCCTACAAGCCTCGCTATATCTGTAACCTCCTCCAGCACCCACAACCCACCCTATCTCTGTAACCTCCTCCAGCCCCTACAACCCTCCCTGTCTCTGTAACCTCCTCCAGCCCCTACAACCCTCCCTATCTCTGTAAGCTCCTCCAGCCCCTACAACCCTTCCTATCTCCATAACCTCCTCCAGCCCCTAATATTCCCCCATCACTGTAACCTCCACCAGCCCTAACAACCCTCCCTATCTCTGTAAACTCCTCCAGCCCCTACACCCCTCCCTATCTCTGTAACCTCCTCCTGCCCCTACAACACTCCCTATCTCTGTAACCTCCTCCAGCCCCTACACCCCTCCCTATCTCTGTAAGCTCCTCCAGCCCCTACAACCCTCCCTATCTCTGTAACCTCCTCCAGCCCCTACAACCCTCCCTATCTCTGTAACCTCCTCCAGCCCCAACAACCCTCCCTATCTCTGTAACCTGCTCCTGCCCCTACACCCCTCCCTATCTCTGTAACCTCCTCCTGCCCCTACACCCCTCCCTATCTCTGTAACCTCCTCCAGCCCCTACACCCCTCCCTATCTCTGTAACCTCCTCCAGGCCCTTACAACCCTCCCTATCTCTGCAATCTCCTCCAGCCTCTACATCCCTCCCTATCTCTGTAACATCCTCCAGCCCCCTACAAACCTCCCTATCTCTGTCAACTCCTTCAGCCGCCTACAACCCTCTCTATCTCTATAAACTTCTCCAGCCCCTATAACACTCCATATCTCTGTCACCTCCTCCAGCCCCTACAACATTCCCTATCTCTTTATCCACTTCCAGCTCCTACAACACAACCTATCTCGGTATCCTCCTCCAGCCACTAAAACCCTTCTCATCTCTGTAATCTCCTCCAGCCCCGACAATCCTCCCTATCTCTGTAACCTCCTCCAGCATCTACAGCCCTCCCTATCTCTGTAACCTCCTCCAGCCCCTACACATCTCGCTATCCCTGTAACCTCCTCCAGTCCCTACAACACTCACTATATCTGTAACCTCCTCCAGCCCCTACAACCATCCCTATCTCTGTAACCTCCTCCAGCTCCTACAACACTCCCTATCTCTGTAACCTCCCCCAATCCCTACAACCCTCCTTATCTCTGTAACCTCATCCAGCGCCTACAACCCTACCTATCTATGCACCCTCCTCCAGCCCCTACAACCCTCCCTATCTCTGTATCCTCCTCCAGCTCCTACAACACACCCTATCTCTGTAACCTCCTCCAGCCCCTGAAAATCTTCTCATCTCTGTAACATCCTCCAGCCCCTAAAATCCTCACTATCTCTGTATCCTCCACCAACCGCTACAACCCTCCCAATCTCTGTATCCATCTCCAGGCCCAACAACTCTCCCTCTCTCCGTAACCTCCTCCAGCCCCTAATATACTCCCATCACTGTAACCTCCACCAGCCCTAACAAACCTCCCTTTCTCTGTAATCACCTCCAGCACCTACAACCCTCCCTATCTCTGTAACCTCCTCCAGAACCAACAACCCTCCCTTTCTCTGTAACCTCCTAAAGCCCCTACAACCCTCCCTATCTCTGAAACCTCCTCCAAACACTACAATCCTCCCTATCACTGTAACCTCCCCCAACACCTTCAAACCTCCCTATACCTGTAACCTCCTCCAGCCCCTACATCCCTCATTATTTCTGTAACCTCCTCGAGCCCCTACAACCCTCCCTATCTCTGTAACCTCCTCCAGCCCCTAATATCCCCCTATCACTGTAACCTCCACGTCCAGCTCCTGCAACACTCTTCATCTCTGTAACCTCCCCCAGGCCCTACAACCCTCCCTATCTCTGTAACATCCTCCAGCACCTACAACCCTCCCTATCTCTGTAACCTCCTCCAGCCACTACAACACTCCCTATCTCTGTAACCTCCTCCAGCCCGTACAGCATTCCCTATCTCTAACCTCCTCCAGCACCTACAACCCTCGCTATATCTGTAACATCCTCCAGCACCTACAACCCTCCCTATCTCTGTAACCTCCTCCAGCACCTACAACCCTCCCTATCTCTGTAACCTCCTCCAGCCCCAACAACACTCCCTCTCTCCGTAACCTCCTCCAGCCCCTAATATTCCCCCATCACTGTAACCTCCACCAGCCCTAACAACCCTCCCTATCTCTGTAATCATCTCCAGCACCTACAACCCTCCTTATCTCTGTAACCTCCTCCAGCAACTACAACCCTCCCTATCTCTGCAACCTCCTACAGCCCCTACAGCCCTCCCAATCTCTGAAACCTCCTCCAAACACTACAATCCTCCCTATCACTGTAACCTCCCCCAACACCTTCAAACCTCCCTATACTTGTAACCTCCTCCAGCCCCTACATCCCTCATTATTTCTGTAACCTCCTCCAGCCCCTACAACCCTCCCTATCTCTGTAACCTCCTCCAGCACCTACAGCCTACCCTATCTTTAAACTCCTGCAGCCTCCTACAACCCTCCCTATCTCTGTAATCCCCTCCAGCCCCTACACATCTCTCGATCCCTGTAACCTCCTCCAGTCCCTACAACCCTCCTTATCTCTGTAACCTCCTCCAGCTCCTACAACACACCCTATCTCTGTAACCACCCCCAATCCCTACAACCCTCCTTATCTCTGTAAGTCATCCAGCGCCTACAACCCTCTCTATCTCTGTAACCTCCTCCAGCCCTACAACCCTCCTTATCTCTGTAATCTCCTCCAGCGCCTACACCCCTCCCTATCTCTGTAACCTCCTCCAGCCCCTACAACCATCCCTATCTCTGTAGCCTCCTCCAGCCCCTACAACCCTCCCTAACTCTGTAACCTCCTTCAGCCCCCTACAACCCTCCCTATCTCTGTAACCTCCTCCAGCCCTCTACAACCCTCCCTATCTCTGTCACCTCCTCCAGCCCATACAGCACTCCCTAACTCTAACCCCCTCCAGCCCCTACAACCCTCCCTATCACTGTAACCTCCTTCAGCCCCCTACAACCCTCCCTATCTCTGTCACCTCCTCCAGCACCTACAACCCTTCCTATCTCTGTAACCACCTCCAGCCCCAACAACTTTCCCTATCTCCGTAACCTCCTCTAGCCCCAAATATTCCCCCATCACTGTAACCTCCACCAGCCCTAACAACCCTCCCTATCTCTGTAACCTCCTCCAGCTCCTACAACACTCCCTATCTCTGTAACCTCCCCCAATCCTTACAACCCTCCTTTTCTCTGTAACCTCATCCAGCACCTACAACCCTCCCTATCTCTGCACCCTCCTCCAGCCCCTACAACCCTCCCTATCTCTGTAACTTCCTCCAGCCCCTACAACCCACCCTATCTCTGTTACCTCCTCCAGTCCCTACAACCCTCCCTATCTCTGTAATCTCCTTCAGCCCCTACAACCCTCCCTATCTCTGTAACCTCCTCCAGCGCCTACAACACTCCCTATCTCTGCACCCTCCTCCAGCCCCTACAACGCTCCCTATCTCTGTAACTTCCTCCAGCCCCTACAACCCTCCCTATCTCTGTAACCTCCTCCAGCCATACAACCCTCCCTATCTCTGTAACCTCCTCCAGCCCCTACAAACTTCCCTATCTCTGTAATCTCCTTCAGCCCCCTGCAACACTCCCTATCTCTGTAACCTCCTCCAGCCCCTACAACCCTCCCTATCTCTGTAACCTCCTCCATCCCCTACAATTCCCCCATCACTGTAACCTCCATCAGCCCTAACAACCCTCCCTATCTCAGTAATCACCTCCAGTACCTACAACCCTCTTTATCTCTATACCCTCCTCCAGCCCCTACAATCCTCCCTATCTCTGTAACCTCCTACAGCCCTCCCTATCTCTAAACTCCTGAAGCCTCCTACAACCCTCCCTATCTCTGTAACCTCCTCCAGTCCCTACAACACTAACTATCTCTGTAAGCGCACCCAATTGCTACAACCCTCCTGATCTCTGTAACCTCATCCAGCGCCTACAACCCTACCTATCTATGCACCCTCCTCCAGCCCCTACAACCCTCCCTATCTCTGTAACCTCCTCCAGCCCCTACAAAACTCCCTATCTCTGTAACCTCCTCCAACCCCTAAACCCCTCGCTATCTCTGTAACCTCCTCCAGCACCTACATCCCTCCCTATCTCTGTAACATCCTCCAGCCCCTACAACCCTCCCTATCTCTGTAACATCCTCCAGCCCCTAATATCCCCCTATCACTGTAACCTCCACGTCCAGCTCCTGCAACACTCTTCATCTCGGTAACCTCCCCCAGGCCCTACAACCCTCCCTATCTCTGTAACCTCCTCCAGCCACTACAACCCTCCCTCTCTCCGTAACCTCCTCCAGCCCCTACAACCCTCCCTCTCTCCGTAACCTCCTCCAGCCCCTAATATTCCCCCATCACTGTAACCTCCACCAGACCTAACAACCCTCCCTATCTCTGTAATCACCTCCAGCACCTACAACGCTCCCTATCTCTGCAACCTCCTACAGCCCCTACAGCCCTCCCTATCTCTGAAACCTCCTCCAAACACTACAAGGCTCCCTATCACTGTAACCTCCCCTAACACCTTCAAACCTCCCTATACCTGTAACCTCCTCCAGCCCCTACATCCCTCATTATTTCTGTAACCTCCTCCAGCCCCTACAACCCTCCCTATCTCTGTAATCTCCTCCAGCACCTACAGCCCACCCTATCTCTAAACTCCTGCAGCCTCCTACAACACTCCCTATCTCTGTAATCTCCTCCAGCCCCTACACATCTCTCGATCCCTGTAACCTCCTCCAATCCCTACAACCCTCCTTATCTCTGTAACCTCCTCCAGCTCCTACAACACACCCTATCTCTGTAACCACCCCCAATCCCTACAACCCTCCTTATCTCTGTAACTCATCCAGCGCCTACTACCCTCTCTATCTCTGTAACCTCCTCCAGCCCTACAACCCTCCTTATCTCTGTAATCTCCTCCAGCACCTACACCCCTCCCTATCTCTGTAACCTCCTCCAGCCCCTACAACCATCCCTATCTCTGTAGCCTCCTCCAGCCCCTACAACCCTCCCTATCTCTGTAACCTCCTTCAGCCCCCTACAACCCTCCCTATCTCTGTAACCTCCTCCAGCCCTCTACAACCCTCCCTATCTCTGTCACCTCCTCCAGCCCATACAGCACTCCCTAACTCTAACCCCTTCCAGCCCCTACAACCCTCGCTATATCTGTAACCTCCTCCAGCACCTACAACCCTTCCTATCTCTGTAACCTCCTCCAGCCCCAACAACTCTCCCTATCTCTGTAACCTCCTCTAGCCCCAAATATTCCCCCATCACTGTAACCTCCACCAGCCCTAACAACACTCCCTATCCCTGTAACCTCCTCCAGCACCTACAACCCTCCTTATCTCTGTAACCTCCTCCAACCACTACAAGGCTCCCTATCACTGTAACCTCCCCCAGCCCCTTCAAACCTCCCTATACCTGTAACCTCCTCCAGCCCCTACATCCCTCATTATTTCTGTAACCTCCTCCAGCCCCTACAACCCTCCCTATCTCTGTAACCTCCTCCAGCCCCCTACAACCCTCCCTATCTCTGTAACCTCCTCCAGCACCTAGAGCCCTCCCTATCTCTAAACTCCTGCAGCCTCCTACAACCCTCCCTATCTCTGTAATCTCCTCCAGCCGCTACACATCTCTCTATCCCTGTTACCGCCTCCAGTCCCTACAACACTCCCTATCTCTGTAACCTCATCCAGCCCCTACAACCCTCCCTATCTCTGTAACCTCCTCCAGCTCCTACAACACTCCCTATCTCTGTAACCTCCCCCAATCCCTACAACCCTCCCCATCTCTGTAACCACATCCAGCGCCTACAACCCTCCCTATCTATGCACACTCTACCAGCCCCTACAACCCTCCCTATCTCTGTAACCTCCTCCAGCCCCTACAACCCTCCCTATCTCTGTAACCTCCTCCAGCCCCTACAACCCTCCCTATCTCTGTAACCTCCTCGAGCTCCTACAACACTCCCTATCTCTGTAACCTCCCCCAATCCTTACAACCCTCCTTTTCTCTGTAACCTCATCCAGCGCCTACAACCCTCCCTATCTCTGCACCCTCCTCCAGCCCCTACAACCCTCCCTATCTCTGTAACTTCCTCCAGCCCCTACAACCCACCCTATCTCTGTTACCTCCTCCAGTCCCCGACAACCCTCCGTTTCTCTGTAACCTCCTCCAGCCCCCTACAACCCTCCCTATCTCTGCAATCTCCTTCAGCCCCTACACCCCTCCCTATCTCTGTAACCGCCTCCAGTCCCTACAACACTCCCTATCTCGGTAACCTCATCCAGCCCCTACAACCCTCACTATCTCTGTAACCTCCTCCAGCTCCTACAACACTCCCTATCTCTGTAACCTCCCACAATCCCTACAACCCTCCGCATCTCTGTAACCTCCTCCAGACCCTACAACCCTCCCTATCTCTGCACCCTCCTTCAGCCCCTACAACCCTCCCTATCTCTGTAACTTCCTCCAGCCCCGACAATCCTCCCTATCTCTGTAACCTCCTCCAGCATCTACAGCCCTCCCTATCTCTGTAACCTCCTCCAGCCCCTACACATCTCGCTATCCCTGTAACCTCCTCCAGTCCCTACAACACTCACTATATCTGTAACCTCCTCCAGCCCCTACAACCATCCCTATCTCTGTAACCTCCTCCAGCTCCTACAACACTCCCTATCTCTGTAACCTCCCCCAATCCCTACAACCCTCCTTATCTCTGTAACCTCATCCAGCGCCTACAACCCTACCTATCTATGCACCCTCCTCCAGCCCCTACAACCCTCCCTATCTCTGTATCCTCCTCCAGCTCCTACAACACACCCTATCTCTGTAACCTCCTCCAGCCCCTGAAAATCTTCTCATCTCTGTAACATCCTCCAGCCCCTAAAATCCTCACTATCTCTGTATCCTCCACCAACCGCTACAACCCTCCCAATCTCTGTATCCATCTCCAGGCCCAACAACTCTCCCTCTCTCCGTAACCTCCTCCAGCCCCTAATATACTCCCATCACTGTAACCTCCACCAGCCCTAACAAACCTCCCTTTCTCTGTAATCACCTCCAGCACCTACAACCCTCCCTATCTCTGTAACCTCCTCCAGAACCAACAACCCTCCCTTTCTCTGTAACCTCCTAAAGCCCCTACAACCCTCCCTATCTCTGAAACCTCCTCCAAACACTACAATCCTCCCTATCACTGTAACCTCCCCCAACACCTTCAAACCTCCCTATACCTGTAACCTCCTCCAGCCCCTACATCCCTCATTATTTCTGTAACCTCCTCGAGCCCCTACAACCCTCCCTATCTCTGTAACCTCCTCCAGCCCCTAATATCCCCCTATCACTGTAACCTCCACGTCCAGCTCCTGCAACACTCTTCATCTCTGTAACCTCCCCCAGGCCCTACAACCCTCCCTATCTCTGTAACATCCTCCAGCACCTACAACCCTCCCTATCTCTGTAACCTCCTCCAGCCACTACAACACTCCCTATCTCTGTAACCTCCTCCAGCCCGTACAGCATTCCCTATCTCTAACCTCCTCCAGCACCTACAACCCTCGCTATATCTGTAACATCCTCCAGCACCTACAACCCTCCCTATCTCTGTAACCTCCTCCAGCACCTACAACCCTCCCTATCTCTGTAACCTCCTCCAGCCCCAACAACACTCCCTCTCTCCGTAACCTCCTCCAGCCCCTAATATTCCCCCATCACTGTAACCTCCACCAGCCCTAACAACCCTCCCTATCTCTGTAATCATCTCCAGCACCTACAACCCTCCTTATCTCTGTAACCTCCTCCAGCAACTACAACCCTCCCTATCTCTGCAACCTCCTACAGCCCCTACAGCCCTCCCAATCTCTGAAACCTCCTCCAAACACTACAATCCTCCCTATCACTGTAACCTCCCCCAACACCTTCAAACCTCCCTATACTTGTAACCTCCTCCAGCCCCTACATCCCTCATTATTTCTGTAACCTCCTCCAGCCCCTACAACCCTCCCTATCTCTGTAACCTCCTCCAGCACCTACAGCCTACCCTATCTTTAAACTCCTGCAGCCTCCTACAACCCTCCCTATCTCTGTAATCCCCTCCAGCCCCTACACATCTCTCGATCCCTGTAACCTCCTCCAGTCCCTACAACCCTCCTTATCTCTGTAACCTCCTCCAGCTCCTACAACACACCCTATCTCTGTAACCACCCCCAATCCCTACAACCCTCCTTATCTCTGTAAGTCATCCAGCGCCTACAACCCTCTCTATCTCTGTAACCTCCTCCAGCCCTACAACCCTCCTTATCTCTGTAATCTCCTCCAGCGCCTACACCCCTCCCTATCTCTGTAACCTCCTCCAGCCCCTACAACCATCCCTATCTCTGTAGCCTCCTCCAGCCCCTACAACCCTCCCTAACTCTGTAACCTCCTTCAGCCCCCTACAATCCTCCCTATCTCTGTAACCTCCTCCAGCCCTCTACAACCCTCCCTATCTCTGTCACCTCCTCCAGCCCATACAGCACTCCCTAACTCTAACCCCCTCCAGCCCCTACAACCCTCCCTATCTCTGTAACCTCCTTCAGCCCCCTACAACCCTCCCTATCTCTGTCACCTCCTCCAGCACCTACAACCCTTCCTATCTCTGTAACCACCTCCAGCCCCAACAACTTTCCCTATCTCCGTAACCTCCTCTAGCCCCAAATATTCCCCCATCACTGTAACCTCCACCAGCCCTAACAACCCTCCCTATCTCTGTAACCTCCTCCAGCTCCTACAACACTCCCTATCTCTGTAACCTCCCCCAATCCTTACAACCCTCCTTTTCTCTGTAACCTCATCCAGCACCTACAACCCTCCCTATCTCTGCACCCTCCTCCAGCCCCTACAACCCTCCCTATCTCTGTAACTTCCTCCAGCCCCTACAACCCACCCTATCTCTGTTACCTCCTCCAGTCCCTACAACCCTCCCTATCTCTGTAATCTCCTTCAGCCCCTACAACCCTCCCTATCTCTGTAACCTCCTCCAGCGCCTACAACACTCCCTATCTCTGCACCCTCCTCCAGCCCCTACAACGCTCCCTATCTCTGTAACTTCCTCCAGCCCCTACAACCCTCCCTATCTCTGTAACCTCCTCCAGCCATACAACCCTCCCTATCTCTGTAACCTCCTCCAGCCCCTACAAACTTCCCTATCTCTGTAATCTCCTTCAGCCCCCTGCAACACTCCCTATCTCTGTAACCTCCTCCAGCCCCTACAACCCTCCCTATCTCTGTAACCTCCTCCATCCCCTACAATTCCCCCATCACTGTAACCTCCATCAGCCCTAACAACCCTCCCTATCTCAGTAATCACCTCCAGTACCTACAACCCTCTTTATCTCTATACCCTCCTCCAGCCCCTACAATCCTCCCTATCTCTGTAACCTCCTACAGCCCTCCCTATCTCTAAACTCCTGAAGCCTCCTACAACCCTCCCTATCTCTGTAACCTCCTCCAGTCCCTACAACACTAACTATCTCTGTAAGCGCACCCAATTGCTACAACCCTCCTGATCTCTGTAACCTCATCCAGCGCCTACAACCCTACCTATCTATGCACCCTCCTCCAGCCCCTACAACCCTCCCTATCTCTGTAACCTCCTCCAGCCCCTACAAAACTCCCTATCTCTGTAACCTCCTCCAACCCCTAAACCCCTCGCTATCTCTGTAACCTCCTCCAGCACCTACATCCCTCCCTATCTCTGTAACATCCTCCAGCCCCTACAACCCTCCCTATCTCTGTAACATCCTCCAGCCCCTAATATCCCCCTATCACTGTAACCTCCACGTCCAGCTCCTGCAAAACTCTTCATCTCGGTAACCTCCCCCAGGCCCTACAACCCTCCCTATCTCTGTAACCTCCTCCAGCCACTACAACCCTCCCTCTCTCCGTAACCTCCTCCAGCCCCTACAACCCTCCCTCTCTCCGTAACCTCCTCCAGCCCCTAATATTCCCCCATCACTGTAACCTCCACCAGACCTAACAACCCTCCCTATCTCTGTAATCACCTCCAGCACCTACAACGCTCCCTATCTCTGCAACCTCCTACAGCCCCTACAGCCCTCCCTATCTCTGAAACCTCCTCCAAACACTACAATCCTCCCTATCACTGTAACCTCCCCTAACACCTTCAAACCTCCCTATACCTGTAACCTCCTCCAGCCCCTACATCCCTCATTATTTCTGTAACCTCCTCCAGCCCCTACAACCCTCCCTATCTCTGTAATCTCCTCCAGCACCTACAGCCCACCCTATCTCTAAACTCCTGCAGCCTCCTACAACACTCCCTATCTCTGTAATCTCCTCCAGCCCCTACACATCTCTCGATCCCTGTAACCTCCTCCAATCCCTACAACCCTCCTTATCTCTGTAACCTCCTCCAGCTCCTACAACACACCCTATCTCTGTAACCACCCCCAATCCCTACAACCCTCCTTATCTCTGTAACTCATCCAGCGCCTACTACCCTCTCTATCTCTGTAACCTCCTCCAGCCCTACAACCCTCCTTATCTCTGTAATCTCCTCCAGCACCTACACCCCTCCCTATCTCTGTAACCTCCTCCAGCCCCTACAACCATCCCTATCTCTGTAGCCTCCTCCAGCCCCTACAACCCTCCCTATCTCTGTAACCTCCTTCAGCCCCCTACAACCCTCCCTATCTCTGTAACCTCCTCCAGCCCTCTACAACCCTCCCTATCTCTGTCACCTCCTCCAGCCCATACAGCACTCCCTAACTCTAACCCCTTCCAGCCCCTACAACCCTCGCTATATCTGTAACCTCCTCCAGCACCTACAACCCTTCCTATCTCTGTAACCTCCTCCAGCCCCAACAACTCTCCCTATCTCTGTAACCTCCTCTAGCCCCAAATATTCCCCCATCACTGTAACCTCCACCAGCCCTAACAACACTCCCTATCCCTGTAACCTCCTCCAGCACCTACAACCCTCCTTATCTCTGTAACCTCCTCCAACCACTACAAGGCTCCCTATCACTGTAACCTCCCCCAGCCCCTTCAAACCTCCCTATACCTGTAACCTCCTCCAGCCCCTACATCCCTCATTATTTCTGTAACCTCCTCCAGCCCCTACAACCCTCCCTATCTCTGTAACCTCCTCCAGCCCCCTACAACCCTCCCTATCTCTGTAACCTCCTCCAGCACCTAGAGCCCTCCCTATCTCTAAACTCCTGCAGCCTCCTACAACCCTCCCTATCTCTGTAATCTCCTCCAGCCGCTACACATCTCTCTATCCCTGTTACCGCCTCCAGTCCCTACAACACTCCCTATCTCTGTAACCTCATCCAGCCCCTACAACCCTCCCTATCTCTGTAACCTCCTCCAGCTCCTACAACACTCCCTATCTCTGTAACCTCCCCCAATCCCTACAACCCTCCCCATCTCTGTAACCACATCCAGCGCCTACAACCCTCCCTATCTATGCACACTCTACCAGCTCCTACAACCCTCCCTATCTCTGTAACCTCCTCCAGCCCCTAAAACCCTCCCTATCTCTGTAACCTCCTCCAGCCCCTACAACCCTCCCTATCTCTGTAACCTCCTCGAGCTCCTACAACACTCCCTATCTCTGTAACCTCCCCCAATCCTTACAACCCTCCTTTTCTCTGTAACCTCATCCAGCGCCTACAACCCTCCCTATCTCTGCACCCTCCTCCAGCCCCTACAACCCTCCCTAACTCTGTTACCTCCTCCAGTCCCCGACAACCCTCCGTTTCTCTGTAACCTCCTCCAGCCCCCTACAACCCTCCCTATCTCTGCAATCTCCTTCAGCCCCTACACCCCTCCCTATCTCTGTAACCGCCTCCAGTCCCTACAACACTCCCTATCTCGGTAACCTCATCCAGCCCCTACAACCCTCACTATCTCTGTAACCTCCTCCAGCTCCTACAACACTCCCTATCTCTGTAACCTCCCACAATCCCTACAACCCTCCGCATCTCTGTAACCTCCTCCAGACCCTACAACCCTCCCTATCTCTGCACCCTCCTTCAGCCCCTACAACCCTCCCTATCTCTGTAACTTCCTCCAGCCCCTACAACCCTCCCTATCTCTCTAACCTCCTCCAGCCCCTACAACCCTCCCTATCTCGGTAACCTCATCCAGCCCCCTACAACCCTCCCTATCTCTGTAACCTCATCCAGCCCCCTACAACCCTCCCTATCTCCATACCCTCCTCCATCCCCTACAATTCCCCCATCACTGTAACCTCCACCAGCCCTAACAACCCTCCCTATCTCTGTAATCACCTCCAGTACCTACAAACCTCTTTATCTCTATACCCTCCTCCAGCCCCTACAATCCTCCCTATCTCTGTAACCTCCTACAGCCCTCCCTATCTCTAAACTCCTGAAGCCTCCTACAACCCTCCCTGTCTCTGTAACCTCCTCCAGTCCCTACAACACTAACTAGCTCTGTAAGCGCACCCAATCGCTACAACCCTCCTTATCTCTGTAACCTCATCCAGCGCCTACAACCCTACCTATCTATGCACCCTCCTCCAGCCCCTACAACCTTCCCTATCTCTGTAACCTCCTCCAGGCCCTACAATCCTCCCTATCTCTGTAACCTCCTCCAGCCCCTACAACCCTCCCTATCTCTGTAACCTCCTCCAGGCCCTACAACCCTCCCTATCTCTGTAACCTCCTCCAGCCCCTACAATCCTCCCTATCTCTGTAACCTCCTCCAGCCCCTACAACCCTCCCTATCTCCGTAACCTCCTCCAGCCCCTAATATACTCCCATCACTGTAACCTCCACCAGCCCTAACAAACCTCCCTTTCTCTGTAATCACCTCCAGCACCTACAACCCTCCCTATCTCTGTAACCTCCTCCAGAACCAACAACCCTCCCTTTCTCTGTAACCTCCTAAAGCCCCTACAACCCTCCCTATCTCTGAAACCTCCTCCAAACACTACAATCCTCCCTATCACTGTAACCTCCCCCAACACCTTCAAACCTCCCTATACCTGTAACCTCCTCCAGCCCCTACATCCCTCATTATTTCTGTAACCTCCTCGAGCCCCTACAACCCTCCCTATCTCTGTAACCTCCTCCAGCCCCTAATATCCCCCTATCACTGTAACCTCCACGTCCAGCTCCTGCAACACTCTTCATCTCTGTAACCTCCCCCAGGCCCTACAACCCTCCCTATCTCTGTAACATCCTCCAGCACCTACAACCCTCCCTATCTCTGTAACCTCCTCCAGCCACTACAACACTCCCTATCTCTGTAACCTCCTCCAGCCCGTACAGCATTCCCTATCTCTAACCTCCTCCAGCACCTACAACCCTCGCTATATCTGTAACATCCTCCAGCACCTACAACCCTCCCTATCTCTGTAACCTCCTCCAGCACCTACAACCCTCCCTATCTCTGTAACCTCCTCCAGCCCCAACAACACTCCCTCTCTCCGTAACCTCCTCCAGCCCCTAATATTCCCCCATCACTGTAACCTCCACCAGCCCTAACAACCCTCCCTATCTCTGTAATCATCTCCAGCACCTACAACCCTCCTTATCTCTGTAACCTCCTCCAGCAACTACAACCCTCCCTATCTCTGCAACCTCCTACAGCCCCTACAGCCCTCCCAATCTCTGAAACCTCCTCCAAACACTACAATCCTCCCTATCACTGTAACCTCCCCCAACACCTTCAAACCTCCCTATACTTGTAACCTCCTCCAGCCCCTACATCCCTCATTATTTCTGTAACCTCCTCCAGCCCCTACAACCCTCCCTATCTCTGTAACCTCCTCCAGCACCTACAGCCTACCCTATCTTTAAACTCCTGCAGCCTCCTACAACCCTCCCTATCTCTGTAATCTCCTCCAGCCCCTACACATCTCTCGATCCCTGTAACCTCCTCCAGTCCCTACAACCCTCCTTATCTCTGTAACCTCCTCCAGCTCCTACAACACACCCTATCTCTGTAACCACCCCCAATCCCTACAACCCTCCTTATCTCTGTAAGTCATCCAGCGCCTACAACCCTCTCTATCTCTGTAACCTCCTCCAGCCCTACAACCCTCCTTATCTCTGTAATCTCCTCCAGCGCCTACACCCCTCCCTATCTCTGTAACCTCCTCCAGCCCCTACAACCATCCCTATCTCTGTAGCCTCCTCCAGCCCCTACAACCCTCCCTAACTCTGTAACCTCCTTCAGCCCCCTACAACCCTCCCTATCTCTGTAACCTCCTCCAGCCCTCTACAACCCTCCCTATCTCTGTCACCTCCTCCAGCCCATACAGCACTCCCTAACTCTAACCCCCTCCAGCCCCTACAACCCTCCCTATCTCTGTAACCTCCTTCAGCCCCCTACAACCCTCCCTATCTCTGTCACCTCCTCCAGCACCTACAACCCTTCCTATCTCTGTAACCACCTCCAGCCCCAACAACTTTCCCTATCTCCGTAACCTCCTCTAGCCCCAAATATTCCCCCATCACTGTAACCTCCACCAGCCCTAACAACCCTCCCTATCTCTGTAACCTCCTCCAGCTCCTACAACACTCCCTATCTCTGTAACCTCCCCCAATCCTTACAACCCTCCTTTTCTCTGTAACCTCATCCAGCACCTACAACCCTCCCTATCTCTGCACCCTCCTCCAGCCCCTACAACCCTCCCTATCTCTGTAACTTCCTCCAGCCCCTACAACCCACCCTATCTCTGTTACCTCCTCCAGTCCCTACAACCCTCCCTATCTCTGTAATCTCCTTCAGCCCCTACAACCCTCCCTATCTCTGTAACCTCCTCCAGCGCCTACAACACTCCCTATCTCTGCACCCTCCTCCAGCCCCTACAACGCTCCCTATCTCTGTAACTTCCTCCAGCCCCTACAACCCTCCCTATCTCTGTAACCTCCTCCAGCCATACAACCCTCCCTATCTCTGTAACCTCCTCCAGCCCCTACAAACTTCCCTATCTCTGTAATCTCCTTCAGCCCCCTGCAACACTCCCTATCTCTGTAACCTCCTCCAGCCCCTACAACCCTCCCTATCTCTGTAACCTCCTCCATCCCCTACAATTCCCCCATCACTGTAACCTCCATCAGCCCTAACAACCCTCCCTATCTCAGTAATCACCTCCAGTACCTACAACCCTCTTTATCTCTATACCCTCCTCCAGCCCCTACAATCCTCCCTATCTCTGTAACCTCCTACAGCCCTCCCTATCTCTAAACTCCTGAAGCCTCCTACAACCCTCCCTATCTCTGTAACCTCCTCCAGTCCCTACAACACTAACTATCTCTGTAAGCGCACCCAATTGCTACAACCCTCCTGATCTCTGTAACCTCATCCAGCGCCTACAACCCTATCTATCTATGCACCCTCCTCCAGCCCCTACAACCCTCCCTATCTCTGTAACCTCCTCCAGCCCCTACAAAACTCCCTATCTCTGTAACCTCCTCCAACCCCTAAACCCCTCGCTATCTCTGTAACCTCCTCCAGCACCTACATCCCTCCCTATCTCTGTAACATCCTCCAGCCCCTACAACCCTCCCTATCTCTGTAACATCCTCCAGCCCCTAATATCCCCCTATCACTGTAACCTCCACGTCCAGCTCCTGCAACACTCTTCATCTCGGTAACCTCCCCCAGGCCCTACAACCCTCCCTATCTCTGTAACCTCCTCCAGCCACTACAACCCTCCCTCTCTCCGTAACCTCCTCCAGCCCCTACAACCCTCCCTCTCTCCGTAACCTCCTCCAGCCCCTAATATTCCCCCATCACTGTAACCTCCACCAGACCTAACAACCCTCCCTATCTCTGTAATCACCTCCAGCACCTACAACGCTCCCTATCTCTGCAACCTCCTACAGCCCCTACAGCCCTCCCTATCTCTGAAACCTCCTCCAAACACTACAATCCTCCCTATCACTGTAACCTCCCCCAACACCTTCAAACCTCCCTATACCTGTAACCTCCTCCAGCCCCTACATCCCTCATTATTTCTGTAACCTCCTCCAGCCCCTACAACCCTCCCTATCTCTGTAATCTCCTCCAGCACCTACAGCCCACCCTATCTCTAAACTCCTGCAGCCTCCTACAACACTCCCTATCTCTGTAATCTCCTCCAGCCCCTACACATCTCTCGATCCCTGTAACCTCCTCCAGTCCCTACAACCCTCCTTATCTCTGTAACCTCCTCCAGCTCCTACAACACACCCTATCTCTGTAACCACCCCCAATCCCTACAACCCTCCTTATCTCTGTAACTCATCCAGCGCCTACTACCCTCTCTATCTCTGTAACCTCCTCCAGCCCTACAACCCTCCTTATCTCTGTAATCTCCTCCAGCACCTACACCCCTCCCTATCTCTCTAACCTCCTCCAGCCCCTACAACCATCCCTATCTCTGTAGCCTCCTCCAGCCCCTACAACCCTCCCTATCTCTGTAACCTCCTTCAGCCCCCTACAACCCTCCCTATCTCTGTAACCTCCTCCAGCCCTCTACAACCCTCCCTATCTCTGTCACCTCCTCCAGCCCATACAGCACTCCCTAACTCTAACCCCTTCCAGCCCCTACAACCCTCGCTATATCTGTAACCTCCTCCAGCACCTACAACCCTTCCTATCTCTGTAACCTCCTCCAGCCCCAACAACTCTCCCTATCTCTGTAACCTCCTCTAGCCCCAAATATTCCCCCATCACTGTAACCTCCACCAGCCCTAACAACACTCTCTATCCCTGTAACATCCTCCAGCACCTACAACCCTCCTTATCTCTGTAACCTCCTCCAACCACTACAAGGCTCCCTATCACTGTAACCTCCCCCAGCCCCTTCAAACCTCCCTATACCTGTAACCTCCTCCAGCCCCTACATCCCTCATTATTTCTGTAACCTCCTCCAGCCCCTACAACCCTCCCTATCTCTGTAACCTCCTCCAGCCCCCTACAACCCTCCCTATCTCTGTAACCTCCTCCAGCACCTAGAGCCCTCCCTATCTCTAAACTCCTGCAGCCTCCTACAACCCTCCCTATCTCTGTAATCTCCTCCAGCCGCTACACATCTCTCTATCCCTGTTACCGCCTCCAGTCCCTACAACACTCCCTATCTCTGTAACCTCATCCAGCCCCTACAACCCTCCCTATCTCTGTAACCTCCTCCAGCTCCTACAACACTCCCTATCTCTGTAACCTCCCCCAATCCCTACAACCCTCGCTATATCTGTAACCTCCTCCAGCACCTACAACCCTTCCTATCTCTGTAACCTCCTCCAGCCCCAACAACTCTCCCTATCTCTGTAACCTCCTCTAGCCCCAAATATTCCCCCATCACTGTAACCTCCACCAGCCCTAACAACACTCTCTATCCCTGTAACCTCCTCCAGCACCTACAACCCTCCTTATCTCTGTAACCTCCTCCAACCACTACAAGGCTCCCTATCACTGTAACCTCCCCCAGCCCCTTCAAACCTCCCTATACCTGTAACCTCCTCCAGCCCCTACATCCCTCATTATTTCTGTAACCTCCTCCAGCCCCTACAACCCTCCCTATCTCTGTAACCTCCTCCAGCCCCCTACAACCCTCCCTATCTCTGTAACCTCCTCCAGCACCTAGAGCCCTCCCTATCTCTAAACTCCTGCAGCCTCCTACAACACTCCCTATCTCTGTAATCTCCTCCAGCCCCTACACATCTCTCGATCCCTGTAACCTCCTCCAATCCCTACAACCCTCCTTATCTCTGTAACCTCCTCCAGCTCCTACAACACACCCTATCTCTGTAACCACCCCCAATCCCTACAACCCTCCTTATCTCTGTAACTCATCCAGCGCCTACTACCCTCTCTATCTCTGTAACCTCCTCCAGCCCTACAACCCTCCTTATCTCTGTAATCTCCTCCAGCACCTACACCCCTCCCTATCTCTGTAACCTCCTCCAGCCCCTACAACCATCCCTATCTCTGTAGCCTCCTCCAGCCCCTACAACCCTCCCTATCTCTGTAACCTCCTTCAGCCCCCTACAACCCTCCCTATCTCTGTAACCTCCTCCAGCCCTCTACAACCCTCCCTATCTCTGTCACCTCCTCCAGCCCATACAGCACTCCCTAACTCTAACCCCTTCCAGCCCCTACAACCCTCGCTATATCTGTAACCTCCTCCAGCACCTACAACCCTTCCTATCTCTGTAACCTCCTCCAGCCCCAACAACTCTCCCTATCTCTGTAACCTCCTCTAGCCCCAAATATTCCCCCATCACTGTAACCTCCACCAGCCCTAACAACACTCTCTATCCCTGTAACCTCCTCCAGCACCTACAACCCTCCTTATCTCTGTAACCTCCTCCAACCACTACAAGGCTCCCTATCACTGTAACCTCCCCCAGCCCCTTCAAACCTCCCTATACCTGTAACCTCCTCCAGCCCCTACATCCCTCATTATTTCTGTAACCTCCTCCAGCCCCTACAACCCTCCCTATCTCTGTAACCTCCTCCAGCCCCCTACAACCCTCCCTATCTCTGTAACCTCCTCCAGCACCTAGAGCCCTCCCTATCTCTAAACTCCTGCAGCCTCCTACAACCCTCCCTATCTCTGTAATCTCCTCCAGCCGCTACACATCTCTCTATCCCTGTTACCGCCTCCAGTCCCTACAACACTCCCTATCTCTGTAACCTCATCCAGCCCCTACAACCCTCCCTATCTCTGTAACCTCCTCCAGCTCCTACAACACTCCCTATCTCTGTAACCTCCCCCAATCCCTACAACCCTCCCCATCTCTGTAACCACATCCAGCGCCTACAACCCTCCCTATCTATGCACACTCTACCAGCCCCTACAACCCTCCCTATCTCTGTAACCTCCTCCAGCCCCTACAACCCTCCCTATCTCTGTAACCTCCTCCAGCCCCTACATCCCTCATTATTTCTGTAACCTCCTCGAGCCCCTACAACCCTCCCTATCTCTGTAACCTCCTCCAGCCCCTAATATCCCCCTATCACTGTAACCTCCACGTCCAGCTCCTGCAACACTCTTCATCTCTGTAACCTCCCCCAGGCCCTACAACCCTCCCTATCTCTGTAACATCCTCCAGCACCTACAACCCTCCCTATCTCTGTAACCTCCTCCAGCCACTACAACACTCCCTATCTCTGTAACCTCCTCCAGCCCGTACAGCATTCCCTATCTCTAACCTCCTCCAGCACCTACAACCCTCGCTATATCTGTAACATCCTCCAGCACCTACAACCCTCCCTATCTCTGTAACCTCCTCCAGCACCTACAACCCTCCCTATCTCTGTAACCTCCTCCAGCCCCAACAACACTCCCTCTCTCCGTAACCTCCTCCAGCCCCTAATATTCCCCCATCACTGTAACCTCCACCAGCCCTAACAACCCTCCCTATCTCTGTAATCATCTCCAGCACCTACAACCCTCCTTATCTCTGTAACCTCCTCCAGCAACTACAACCCTCCCTATCTCTGCAACCTCCTACAGCCCCTACAGCCCTCCCAATCTCTGAAACCTCCTCCAAACACTACAATCCTCCCTATCACTGTAACCTCCCCCAACACCTTCAAACCTCCCTATACTTGTAACCTCCTCCAGCCCCTACATCCCTCATTATTTCTGTAACCTCCTCCAGCCCCTACAACCCTCCCTATCTCTGTAACCTCCTCCAGCACCTACAGCCTACCCTATCTTTAAACTCCTGCAGCCTCCTACAACCCTCCCTATCTCTGTAATCTCCTCCAGCCCCTACACATCTCTCGATCCCTGTAACCTCCTCCAGTCCCTACAACCCTCCTTATCTCTGTAACCTCCTCCAGCTCCTACAACACACCCTATCTCTGTAACCACCCCCAATCCCTACAACCCTCCTTATCTCTGTAAGTCATCCAGCGCCTACAACCCTCTCTATCTCTGTAACCTCCTCCAGCCCTACAACCCTCCTTATCTCTGTAATCTCCTCCAGCGCCTACACCCCTCCCTATCTCTGTAACCTCCTCCAGCCCCTACAACCATCCCTATCTCTGTAGCCTCCTCCAGCCCCTACAACCCTCCCTAACTCTGTAACCTCCTTCAGCCCCCTACAACCCTCCCTATCTCTGTAACCTCCTCCAGCCCTCTACAACCCTCCCTATCTCTGTCACCTCCTCCAGCCCATACAGCACTCCCTAACTCTAACCCCCTCCAGCCCCTACAACCCTCCCTATCTCTGTAACCTCCTTCAGCCCCCTACAACCCTCCCTATCTCTGTCACCTCCTCCAGCACCTACAACCCTTCCTATCTCTGTAACCACCTCCAGCCCCAACAACTTTCCCTATCTCCGTAACCTCCTCTAGCCCCAAATATTCCCCCATCACTGTAACCTCCACCAGCCCTAACAACCCTCCCTATCTCTGTAACCTCCTCCAGCTCCTACAACACTCCCTATCTCTGTAACCTCCCCCAATCCTTACAACCCTCCTTTTCTCTGTAACCTCATCCAGCACCTACAACCCTCCCTATCTCTGCACCCTCCTCCAGCCCCTACAACCCTCCCTATCTCTGTAACTTCCTCCAGCCCCTACAACCCACCCTATCTCTGTTACCTCCTCCAGTCCCTACAACCCTCCCTATCTCTGTAATCTCCTTCAGCCCCTACAACCCTCCCTATCTCTGTAACCTCCTCCAGCGCCTACAACACTCCCTATCTCTGCACCCTCCTCCAGCCCCTACAACGCTCCCTATCTCTGTAACTTCCTCCAGCCCCTACAACCCTCCCTATCTCTGTAACCTCCTCCAGCCATACAACCCTCCCTATCTCTGTAACCTCCTCCAGCCCCTACAAACTTCCCTATCTCTGTAATCTCCTTCAGCCCCCTGCAACACTCCCTATCTCTGTAACCTCCTCCAGCCCCTACAACCCTCCCTATCTCTGTAACCTCCTCCATCCCCTACAATTCCCCCATCACTGTAACCTCCATCAGCCCTAACAACCCTCCCTATCTCAGTAATCACCTCCAGTACCTACAACCCTCTTTATCTCTATACCCTCCTCCAGCCCCTACAATCCTCCCTATCTCTGTAACCTCCTACAGCCCTCCCTATCTCTAAACTCCTGAAGCCTCCTACAACCCTCCCTATCTCTGTAACCTCCTCCAGTCCCTACAACACTAACTATCTCTGTAAGCGCACCCAATTGCTACAACCCTCCTGATCTCTGTAACCTCATCCAGCGCCTACAACCCTATCTATCTATGCACCCTCCTCCAGCCCCTACAACCCTCCCTATCTCTGTAACCTCCTCCAGCCCCTACAAAACTCCCTATCTCTGTAACCTCCTCCAACCCCTAAACCCCTCGCTATCTCTGTAACCTCCTCCAGCACCTACATCCCTCCCTATCTCTGTAACATCCTCCAGCCCCTACAACCCTCCCTATCTCTGTAACATCCTCCAGCCCCTAATATCCCCCTATCACTGTAACCTCCACGTCCAGCTCCTGCAACACTCTTCATCTCGGTAACCTCCCCCAGGCCCTACAACCCTCCCTATCTCTGTAACCTCCTCCAGCCACTACAACCCTCCCTCTCTCCGTAACCTCCTCCAGCCCCTACAACCCTCCCTCTCTCCGTAACCTCCTCCAGCCCCTAATATTCCCCCATCACTGTAACCTCCACCAGACCTAACAACCCTCCCTATCTCTGTAATCACCTCCAGCACCTACAACGCTCCCTATCTCTGCAACCTCCTACAGCCCCTACAGCCCTCCCTATCTCTGAAACCTCCTCCAAACACTACAATCCTCCCTATCACTGTAACCTCCCCCAACACCTTCAAACCTCCCTATACCTGTAACCTCCTCCAGCCCCTACATCCCTCATTATTTCTGTAACCTCCTCCAGCCCCTACAACCCTCCCTATCTCTGTAATCTCCTCCAGCACCTACAGCCCACCCTATCTCTAAACTCCTGCAGCCTCCTACAACACTCCCTATCTCTGTAATCTCCTCCAGCCCCTACACATCTCTCGATCCCTGTAACCTCCTCCAGTCCCTACAACCCTCCTTATCTCTGTAACCTCCTCCAGCTCCTACAACACACCCTATCTCTGTAACCACCCCCAATCCCTACAACCCTCCTTATCTCTGTAACTCATCCAGCGCCTACTACCCTCTCTATCTCTGTAACCTCCTCCAGCCCTACAACCCTCCTTATCTCTGTAATCTCCTCCAGCACCTACACCCCTCCCTATCTCTCTAACCTCCTCCAGCCCCTACAACCATCCCTATCTCTGTAGCCTCCTCCAGCCCCTACAACCCTCCCTATCTCTGTAACCTCCTTCAGCCCCCTACAACCCTCCCTATCTCTGTAACCTCCTCCAGCCCTCTACAACCCTCCCTATCTCTGTCACCTCCTCCAGCCCATACAGCACTCCCTAACTCTAACCCCTTCCAGCCCCTACAACCCTCGCTATATCTGTAACCTCCTCCAGCACCTACAACCCTTCCTATCTCTGTAACCTCCTCCAGCCCCAACAACTCTCCCTATCTCTGTAACCTCCTCTAGCCCCAAATATTCCCCCATCACTGTAACCTCCACCAGCCCTAACAACACTCTCTATCCCTGTAACATCCTCCAGCACCTACAACCCTCCTTATCTCTGTAACCTCCTCCAACCACTACAAGGCTCCCTATCACTGTAACCTCCCCCAGCCCCTTCAAACCTCCCTATACCTGTAACCTCCTCCAGCCCCTACATCCCTCATTATTTCTGTAACCTCCTCCAGCCCCTACAACCCTCCCTATCTCTGTAACCTCCTCCAGCCCCCTACAACCCTCCCTATCTCTGTAACCTCCTCCAGCACCTAGAGCCCTCCCTATCTCTAAACTCCTGCAGCCTCCTACAACCCTCCCTATCTCTGTAATCTCCTCCAGCCGCTACACATCTCTCTATCCCTGTTACCGCCTCCAGTCCCTACAACACTCCCTATCTCTGTAACCTCATCCAGCCCCTACAACCCTCCCTATCTCTGTAACCTCCTCCAGCTCCTACAACACTCCCTATCTCTGTAACCTCCCCCAATCCCTACAACCCTCGCTATATCTGTAACCTCCTCCAGCACCTACAACCCTTCCTATCTCTGTAACCTCCTCCAGCCCCAACAACTCTCCCTATCTCTGTAACCTCCTCTAGCCCCAAATATTCCCCCATCACTGTAACCTCCACCAGCCCTAACAACACTCTCTATCCCTGTAACCTCCTCCAGCACCTACAACCCTCCTTATCTCTGTAACCTCCTCCAACCACTACAAGGCTCCCTATCACTGTAACCTCCCCCAGCCCCTTCAAACCTCCCTATACCTATAACCTCCTCCAGCCCCTACATCCCTCATTATTTCTGTAACCTCCTCCAGCCCCTACAACCCTCCCTATCTCTGTAACCTCCTCCAGCCCCCTACAACCCTCCCTATCTCTGTAACCTCCTCCAGCACCTAGAGCCCTCCCTATCTCTAAACTCCTGCAGCCTCCTACAACACTCCCTATCTCTGTAATCTCCTCCAGCCCCTACACATCTCTCGATCCCTGTAACCTCCTCCAATCCCTACAACCCTCCTTATCTCTGTAACCTCCTCCAGCTCCTACAACACACCCTATCTCTGTAACCACCCCCAATCCCTACAACCCTCCTTATCTCTGTAACTCATCCAGCGCCTACTACCCTCTCTATCTCTGTAACCTCCTCCAGCCCTACAACCCTCCTTATCTCTGTAATCTCCTCCAGCACCTACACCCCTCCCTATCTCTGTAACCTCCTCCAGCCCCTACAACCATCCCTATCTCTGTAGCCTCCTCCAGCCCCTACAACCCTCCCTATCTCTGTAACCTCCTTCAGCCCCCTACAACCCTCCCTATCTCTGTAACCTCCTCCAGCCCTCTACAACCCTCCCTATCTCTGTCACCTCCTCCAGCCCATACAGCACTCCCTAACTCTAACCCCTTCCAGCCCCTACAACCCTCGCTATATCTGTAACCTCCTCCAGCACCTACAACCCTTCCTATCTCTGTAACCTCCTCCAGCCCCAACAACTCTCCCTATCTCTGTAACCTCCTCTAGCCCCAAATATTCCCCCATCACTGTAACCTCCACCAGCCCTAACAACACTCTCTATCCCTGTAACCTCCTCCAGCACCTACAACCCTCCTTATCTCTGTAACCTCCTCCAACCACTACAAGGCTCCCTATCACTGTAACCTCCCCCAGCCCCTTCAAACCTCCCTATACCTGTAACCTCCTCCAGCCCCTACATCCCTCATTATTTCTGTAACCTCCTCCAGCCCCTACAACCCTCCCTATCTCTGTAACCTCCTCCAGCCCCCTACAACCCTCCCTATCTCTGTAACCTCCTCCAGCACCTAGAGCCCTCCCTATCTCTAAACTCCTGCAGCCTCCTACAACCCTCCCTATCTCTGTAATCTCCTCCAGCCGCTACACATCTCTCTATCCCTGTTACCGCCTCCAGTCCCTACAACACTCCCTATCTCTGTAACCTCATCCAGCCCCTACAACCCTCCCTATCTCTGTAACCTCCTCCAGCTCCTACAACACTCCCTATCTCTGTAACCTCCCCCAATCCCTACAACCCTCCCCATCTCTGTAACCACATCCAGCGCCTACAACCCTCCCTATCTATGCACACTCTACCAGCCCCTACAACCCTCCCTATCTCTGTAACCTCCTCCAGCCCCTACAACCCTCCCTATCTCTGTAACCTCCTCCAGCCCCTACAACCCTCCCTATCTCTGTAACCTCCTCGAGCTCCTACAACACTCCCTATCTCTGTAACCTCCCCCAATCCTTACAACCCTCCTTTTCTCTGTAACCTCATCCAGCGCCTACAACCCTCCCTATCTCTGCACCCTCCTCCAGCCCCTACAACCCTCCCTATCTCTGTAACTTCCTCCAGCCCCTACAACCCACCCTATCTCTGTTACCTCCTCCAGTCCCCGACAACCCTCCGTTTCTCTGTAACCTCCTCCAGCCCCCTACAACCCTCCCTATCTCTGCAATCTCCTTCAGCCCCTACACCCCTCCCTATCTCTGTAACCGCCTCCAGTCCCTACAACACTCCCTATCTCGGTAACCTCATCCAGCCCCTACAACCCTCACTATCTCTGTAACCTCCTCCAGCTCCTACAACACTCCCTATCTCTGTAACCTCCCACAATCCCTACAACCCTCCGCATCTCTGTAACCTCCTCCAGACCCTACAACCCTCCCTATCTCTGCACCCTCCTTCAGCCCCTACAACCCTCCCTATCTCTGTAACTTCCTCCAGCCCCGACAATCCACCCTATCTCTGTAACCTCCTCCAGCATCTACAGCCCTCCCTATCTCTGTAACCTCCTCCAGCCCCTACACATCTCGCTATCCCTGTAACCTCCTCCAGTCCCTACAACACTCACTATATCTGTAACCTCCTCCAGCCCCTACAACCATCCCTATCTCTGTAACCTCCTCCAGCTCCTGCAACACTCCCTATCTCTGTAACCTCCCCCAATCCCTACAACCCTCCTTATCTCTGTAACCTCATCCAGCGCCTACAACCCTACCTATCTATGCACCCTCCTCCAGCCCCTACAACCCTCCCTATCTCTGTATCCTCCTCCAGCTCCTACAACACACCCTATCTCTGTAACCTCCTCCAGCCCCTGAAAATCTTCTCATCTCTGTAACATCCTCCAGCCCCTAAAATCCTCACTATCTCTGTATCCTCCACCAACCGCTACAACCCTCCCAATCTCTGTATCCATCTCCAGGCCCAACAACTCTCCCTCTCTCCGTAACCTCCTCCAGCCCCTAATATACTCCCATCACTGTAACCTCCACCAGCCCTAACAAACCTCCCTTTCTCTGTAATCACCTCCAGCACCTACAACCCTCCCTATCTCTGTAACCTCCTCCAGAACCAACAACCCTCCCTTTCTCTGTAACCTCCTAAAGCCCCTACAACCCTCCCTATCTCTGAAACCTCCTCCAAACACTACAATCCTCCCTATCACTGTAACCTCCCCCAACACCTTCAAACCTCCCTATACCTGTAACCTCCTCCAGCCCCTACATCCCTCATTATTTCTGTAACCTCCTCGAGCCCCTACAACCCTCCCTATCTCTGTAACCTCCTCCAGCCCCTAATATCCCCCTATCACTGTAACCTCCACGTCCAGCTCCTGCAACACTCTTCATCTCTGTAACCTCCCCCAGGCCCTACAACCCTCCCTATCTCTGTAACATCCTCCAGCACCTACAACCCTCCCTATCTCTGTAACCTCCTCCAGCCACTACAACACTCCCTATCTCTGTAACCTCCTCCAGCCCGTACAGCATTCCCTATCTCTAACCTCCTCCAGCACCTACAACCCTCGCTATATCTGTAACATCCTCCAGCACCTACAACCCTCCCTATCTCTGTAACCTCCTCCAGCACCTACAACCCTCCCTATCTCTGTAACCTCCTCCAGCCCCAACAACACTCCCTCTCTCCGTAACCTCCTCCAGCCCCTAATATTCCCCCATCACTGTAACCTCCACCAGCCCTAACAACCCTCCCTATCTCTGTAATCATCTCCAGCACCTACAACCCTCCTTATCTCTGTAACCTCCTCCAGCAACTACAACCCTCCCTATCTCTGCAACCTCCTACAGCCCCTACAGCCCTCCCAATCTCTGAAACCTCCTCCAAACACTACAATCCTCCCTATCACTGTAACCTCCCCCAACACCTTCAAACCTCCCTATACTTGTAACCTCCTCCAGCCCCTACATCCCTCATTATTTCTGTAACCTCCTCCAGCCCCTACAACCCTCCCTATCTCTGTAACCTCCTCCAGCACCTACAGCCTACCCTATCTTTAAACTCCTGCAGCCTCCTACAACCCTCCCTATCTCTGTAATCCCCTCCAGCCCCTACACATCTCTCGATCCCTGTAACCTCCTCCAGTCCCTACAACCCTCCTTATCTCTGTAACCACCCCCAATCCCTACAACCCTCCTTATCTCTGTAAGTCATCCAGCGCCTACAACCCTCTCTATCTCTGTAACCTCCTCCAGCCCTACAACCCTCCTTATCTCTGTAATCTCCTCCAGCGCCTACACCCCTCCCTATCTCTGTAACCTCCTCCAGCCCCTACAACCATCCCTATCTCTGTAGCCTCCTCCAGCCCCTACAACCCTCCCTAACTCTGTAACCTCCTTCAGCCCCCTACAACCCTCCCTATCTCTGTAACCTCCTCCAGCCCTCTACAACCCTCCCTATCTCTGTCACCTCCTCCAGCCCATACAGCACTCCCTAACTCTAACCCCCTCCAGCCCCTACAACCCTCCCTATCTCTGTAACCTCCTTCAGCCCCCTACAACCCTCCCTATCTCTGTCACCTCCTCCAGCACCTACAACCCTTCCTATCTCTGTAACCACCTCCAGCCCCAACAACTTTCCCTATCTCCGTAACCTCCTCTAGCCCCAAATATTCCCCCATCACTGTAACCTCCACCAGCCCTAACAACCCTCCCTATCTCTGTAACCTCCTCCAGCTCCTACAACACTCCCTATCTCTGTAACCTCCCCCAATCCTTACAACCCTCCTTTTCTCTGTAACCTCATCCAGCACCTACAACCCTCCCTATCTCTGCACCCTCCTCCAGCCCCTACAACCCTCCCTATCTCTGTAACTTCCTCCAGCCCCTACAACCCACCCTATCTCTGTTACCTCCTCCAGTCCCTACAACCCTCCCTATCTCTGTAATCTCCTTCAGCCCCTACAACCCTCCCTATCTCTGTAACCTCCTCCAGCGCCTACAACACTCCCTATCTCTGCACCCTCCTCCAGCCCCTACAACGCTCCCTATCTCTGTAACTTCCTCCAGCCCCTACAACCCTCCCTATCTCTGTAACCTCCTCCAGCCATACAACCCTCCCTATCTCTGTAACCTCCTCCAGCCCCTACAAACTTCCCTATCTCTGTAATCTCCTTCAGCCCCCTGCAACACTCCCTATCTCTGTAACCTCCTCCAGCCCCTACAACCCTCCCTATCTCTGTAACCTCCTCCATCCCCTACAATTCCCCCATCACTGTAACCTCCATCAGCCCTAACAACCCTCCCTATCTCAGTAATCACCTCCAGTACCTACAACCCTCTTTATCTCTATACCCTCCTCCAGCCCCTACAATCCTCCCTATCTCTGTAACCTCCTACAGCCCTCCCTATCTCTAAACTCCTGAAGCCTCCTACAACCCTCCCTATCTCTGTAACCTCCTCCAGTCCCTACAACACTAACTATCTCTGTAAGCGCACCCAATTGCTACAACCCTCCTGATCTCTGTAACCTCATCCAGCGCCTACAACCCTACCTATCTATGCACCCTCCTCCAGCCCCTACAACCCTCCCTATCTCTGTAACCTCCTCCAGCCCCTACAAAACTCCCTATCTCTGTAACCTCCTCCAACCCCTAAACCCCTCGCTATCTCTGTAACCTCCTCCAGCACCTACATCCCTCCCTATCTCTGTAACATCCTCCAGCCCCTACAACCCTCCCTATCTCTGTAACATCCTCCAGCCCCTAATATCCCCCTATCACTGTAACCTCCACGTCCAGCTCCTGCAACACTCTTCATCTCGGTAACCTCCCCCAGGCCCTACAACCCTCCCTATCTCTGTAACCTCCTCCAGCCACTACAACCCTCCCTCTCTCCGTAACCTCCTCCAGCCCCTACAACCCTCCCTCTCTCCGTAACCTCCTCCAGCCCCTAATATTCCCCCATCACTGTAACCTCCACCAGACCTAACAACCCTCCCTATCTCTGTAATCACCTCCAGCACCTACAACGCTCCCTATCTCTGCAACCTCCTACAGCCCCTACAGCCTTCCCTATCTCTGAAACCTCCTCCAAACACTGCAATCCTCCCTATCACTGTAACCTCCCCTAACACCTTCAAACCTCCCTATACCTGTAACCTCCTCCAGCCCCTACATCCCTCATTATTTCTGTAACCTCCTCCAGCCCCTACAACCCTCCCTATCTCTGTAATCTCCTCCAGCACCTACAGCCCACCCTATCTCTAAACTCCTGCAGCCTCCTACAACACTCCCTATCTCTGTAATCTCCTCCAGCCCCTACACATCTCTCGATCCCTGTAACCTCCTCCAATCCCTACAACCCTCCTTATCTCTGTAACCTCCTCCAGCTCCTACAACACACCCTATCTCTGTAACCACCCCCAATCCCTACAACCCTCCTTATCTCTGTAACTCATCCAGCGCCTACTACCCTCTCTATCTCTGTAACCTCCTCCAGCCCTACAACCCTCCTTATCTCTGTAATCTCCTCCAGCACCTACACCCCTCCCTATCTCTCTAACCTCCTCCAGCCCCTACAACCATCCCTATCTCTGTAGCCTCCTCCAGCCCCTACAACCCTCCCTATCTCTGTAACCTCCTTCAGCCCCCTACAACCCTCCCTATCTCTGTAACCTCCTCCAGCCCTCTACAACCCTCCCTATCTCTGTCACCTCCTCCAGCCCATACAGCACTCCCTAACTCTAACCCCTTCCAGCCCCTACAACCCTCGCTATATCTGTAACCTCCTCCAGCACCTACAACCCTTCCTATCTCTGTAACCTCCTCCAGCCCCAACAACTCTCCCTATCTCTGTAACCTCCTCTAGCCCCAAATATTCCCCCATCACTGTAACCTCCACCAGCCCTAACAACACTCCCTATCCCTGTAACCTCCTCCAGCACCTACAACCCTCCTTATCTCTGTAACCTCCTCCAACCACTACAAGGCTCCCTATCACTGTAACCTCCCCCAGCCCCTTCAAACCTCCCTATACCTGTAACCTCCTCCAGCCCCTACATCCCTCATTATTTCTGTAACCTCCTCCAGCCCCTACAACCCTCCCTATCTCTGTAACCTCCTCCAGCCCCTACAACCATCCCTATCTCTGTAGCCTCCTCCAGCCCCTACAACCCTCCCTAACTCTGTAACCTCCTTCAGCCCCCTACAACCCTCCCTATCTCTGTAACCTCCTCCAGCCCTCTACAACCCTCCCTATCTCTGTCACCTCCTCCAGCCCATACAGCACTCCCTAACTCTAACCCCCTCCAGCCCCTACAACCCTCCCTATCTCTGTAACCTCCTTCAGCCCCCTACAACCCTCCCTATCTCTGTCACCTCCTCCAGCACCTACAACCCTTCCTATCTCTGTAACCACCTCCAGCCCCAACAACTTTCCCTATCTCCGTAACCTCCTCTAGCCCCAAATATTCCCCCATCACTGTAACCTCCACCAGCCCTAACAACCCTCCCTATCTCTGTAACCTCCTCCAGCTCCTACAACACTCCCTATCTCTGTAACCTCCCCCAATCCTTACAACCCTCCTTTTCTCTGTAACCTCATCCAGCACCTACAACCCTCCCTATCTCTGCACCCTCCTCCAGCCCCTACAACCCTCCCTATCTCTGTAACTTCCTCCAGCCCCTACAACCCACCCTATCTCTGTTACCTCCTCCAGTCCCTACAACCCTCCCTATCTCTGTAATCTCCTTCAGCCCCTACAACCCTCCCTATCTCTGTAACCTCCTCCAGCGCCTACAACACTCCCTATCTCTGCACCCTCCTCCAGCCCCTACAACGCTCCCTATCTCTGTAACTTCCTCCAGCCCCTACAACCCTCCCTATCTCTGTAACCTCCTCCAGCCATACAACCCTCCCTATCTCTGTAACCTCCTCCAGCCCCTACAAACTTCCCTATCTCTGTAATCTCCTTCAGCCCCCTGCAACACTCCCTATCTCTGTAACCTCCTCCAGCCCCTACAACCCTCCCTATCTCTGTAACCTCCTCCATCCCCTACAATTCCCCCATCACTGTAACCTCCATCAGCCCTAACAACCCTCCCTATCTCAGTAATCACCTCCAGTACCTACAACCCTCTTTATCTCTATACCCTCCTCCAGCCCCTACAATCCTCCCTATCTCTGTAACCTCCTACAGCCCTCCCTATCTCTAAACTCCTGAAGCCTCCTACAACCCTCCCTATCTCTGTAACCTCCTCCAGTCCCTACAACACTAACTATCTCTGTAAGCGCACCCAATTGCTACAACCCTCCTGATCTCTGTAACCTCATCCAGCGCCTACAACCCTACCTATCTATGCACCCTCCTCCAGCCCCTACAACCCTCCCTATCTCTGTAACCTCCTCCAGCCCCTACAAAACTCCCTATCTCTGTAACCTCCTCCAACCCCTAAACCCCTCGCTATCTCTGTAACCTCCTCCAGCACCTACATCCCTCCCTATCTCTGTAACATCCTCCAGCCCCTACAACCCTCCCTATCTCTGTAACATCCTCCAGCCCCTAATATCCCCCTATCACTGTAACCTCCACGTCCAGCTCCTGCAACACTCTTCATCTCGGTAACCTCCCCCAGGCCCTACAACCCTCCCTATCTCTGTAACCTCCTCCAGCCACTACAACCCTCCCTCTCTCCGTAACCTCCTCCAGCCCCTACAACCCTCCCTCTCTCCGTAACCTCCTCCAGCCCCTAATATTCCCCCATCACTGTAACCTCCACCAGACCTAACAACCCTCCCTATCTCTGTAATCACCTCCAGCACCTACAACGCTCCCTATCTCTGCAACCTCCTACAGCCCCTACAGCCTTCCCTATCTCTGAAACCTCCTCCAAACACTGCAATCCTCCCTATCACTGTAACCTCCCCTAACACCTTCAAACCTCCCTATACCTGTAACCTCCTCCAGCCCCTACATCCCTCATTATTTCTGTAACCTCCTCCAGCCCCTACAACCCTCCTTATCTCTGTAATCTCCTCCAGCACCTACAGCCCACCCTATCTCTAAACTCCTGCAGCCTCCTACAACACTCCCTATCTCTGTAATCTCCTCCAGCCCCTACACATCTCTCGATCCCTGTAACCTCCTCCAATCCCTACAACCCTCCTTATCTCTGTAACCTCCTCCAGCTCCTACAACACACCCTATCTCTGTAACCACCCCCAATCCCTACAACCCTCCTTATCTCTGTAACTCATCCAGCGCCTACTACCCTCTCTATCTCTGTAACCTCCTCCAGCCCTACAACCCTCCTTATCTCTGTAATCTCCTCCAGCACCTACACCCCTCCCTATCTCTCTAACCTCCTCCAGCCCCTACAACCATCCCTATCTCTGTAGCCTCCTCCAGCCCCTACAACCCTCCCTATCTCTGTAACCTCCTTCAGCCCCCTACAACCCTCCCTATCTCTGTAACCTCCTCCAGCCCTCTACAACCCTCCCTATCTCTGTCACCTCCTCCAGCCCATACAGCACTCCCTAACTCTAACCCCTTCCAGCCCCTACAACCCTCGCTATATCTGTAACCTCCTCCAGCACCTACAACCCTTCCTATCTCTGTAACCTCCTCCAGCCCCAACAACTCTCCCTATCTCTGTAACCTCCTCTAGCCCCAAATATTCCCCCATCACTGTAACCTCCACCAGCCCTAACAACACTCCCTATCCCTGTAACCTCCTCCAGCACCTACAACCCTCCTTATCTCTGTAACCTCCTCCAACCACTACAAGGCTCCCTATCACTGTAACCTCCCCCAGCCCCTTCAAACCTCCCTATACCTGTAACCTCCTCCAGCCCCTACATCCCTCATTATTTCTGTAACCTCCTCCAGCCCCTACAACCCTCCCTATCTCTGTAACCTCCTCCAGCCCCCTACAACCCTCCCTATCTCTGTAACCTCCTCCAGCACCTAGAGCCCTCCCTATCTCTAAACTCCTGCAGCCTCCTACAACCCTCCCTATCTCTGTAATCTCCTCCAGCCGCTACACATCTCTCTATCCCTGTTACCGCCTCCAGTCCCTACAACACTCCCTATCTCTGTAACCTCATCCAGCCCCTACAACCCTCCCTATCTCTGTAACCTCCTCCAGCTCCTACAACACTCCCTATCTCTGTAACCTCCCCCAATCCCTACAACCCTCCCCATCTCTGTAACCACATCCAGCGCCTACAACCCTCCCTATCTATGCACACTCTACCAGCCCCTACAACCCTCCCTATCTCTGTAACCTCCTCCAGCCCCTACAACCCTCCCTATCTCTGTAACCTCCTCCAGCCCCTACAACCCTCCCTATCTCTGTAACCTCCTCGAGCTCCTACAACACTCCCTATCTCTGTAACCTCCCCCAATCCTTACAACCCTCCTTTTCTCTGTAACCTCATCCAGCGCCTACAACCCTCCCTATCTCTGCACCCTCCTCCAGCCCCTACAACCCTCCCTAACTCTGTAACTTCCTCCAGCCCCTACAACCCACCCTATCTCTGTTACCCTCCTCCAGTCCCCGACAACCCTCCGTTTCTCTGTAACCTCCTCCAGCCCCCTACAACCCTCCCTATCTCTGCAATCTCCTCCAGCCCCTACACCCCTCCCTATCTCTGTAACCGCCTCCAGTCCCTACAACACTCCCTATCTCGGTAACCTCATCCAGCCCCTACAACCCTCACTATCTCTGTAACCTCCTCCAGCTCCTACAACACTCCCTATCTCTGTAACCTCCCACAATCCCTACAACCCTCCGCATCTCTGTAACCTCCTCCAGACCCTACAACCCTCCCTATCTCTGCACCCTCCTTCAGCCCCTACAACCCTCCCTATCTCTGTAACTTCCTCCAGCCCCTACAACCCTCCCTATCTCTCTAACCTCCTCCAGCCCCTACAACCCTCCCTATCTCGGTAACCTCATCCAGCCCCCTACAACCCTCCCTATCTCTGTAACCTCATCCAGCCCCCTACAACCCTCCCTATCTCCATACCCTCCTCCATCCCCTACAATTCCCCCATCACTGTAACCTCCACCAGCCCTAACAACCCTCCCTATCTCTGTAATCACCTCCAGTACCTACAAACCTCTTTATCTCTATACCCTCCTCCAGCCCCTACAATCCTCCCTATCTCTGTAACCTCCTACAGCCCTCCCTATCTCTAAACTCCTGAAGCCTCCTACAACCCTCCCTGTCTCTGTAACCTCCTCCAGTCCCTACAACACTAACTAGCTCTGTAAGCGCACCCAATCGCTACAACCCTCCTTATCTCTGTAACCTCATCCAGCGCCTACAACCCTACCTATCTATGCACCCTCCTCCAGCCCCTACAACCTTCCCTATCTCTGTAACCTCCTCCAGGCCCTACAATCCTCCCTATCTCTGTAACCTCCTCCAGCCCCTACAACCCTCCCTATCTCTGTAACCTCCTCCAGGCCCTACAACCCTCCCTATCTCTGTAACCTCCTCCAGCCCCTACAATCCTCCCTATCTCTGTAACCTCCTCCAGCCCCTACAACCCTCCCTATCTCCGTAACCTCCTCCAGCCCCTAATATACTCCCATCACTGTAACCTCCACCAGCCCTAACAAACCTCCCTTTCTCTGTAATCACCTCCAGCACCTACAACCCTCCCTATCTCTGTAACCTCCTCCAGAACCAACAACCCTCCCTTTCTCTGTAACCTCCTAAAGCCCCTACAACCCTCCCTATCTCTGAAACCTCCTCCAAACACTACAATCCTCCCTATCACTGTAACCTCCCCCAACACCTTCAAACCTCCCTATACCTGTAACCTCCTCCAGCCCCTACATCCCTCATTATTTCTGTAACCTCCTCGAGCCCCTACAACCCTCCCTATCTCTGTAACCTCCTCCAGCCCCTAATATCCCCCTATCACTGTAACCTCCACGTCCAGCTCCTGCAACACTCTTCATCTCTGTAACCTCCCCCAGGCCCTACAACCCTCCCTATCTCTGTAACATCCTCCAGCACCTACAACCCTCCCTATCTCTGTAACCTCCTCCAGCCACTACAACACTCCCTATCTCTGTAACCTCCTCCAGCCCGTACAGCATTCCCTATCTCTAACCTCCTCCAGCACCTACAACCCTCGCTATATCTGTAACATCCTCCAGCACCTACAACCCTCCCTATCTCTGTAACCTCCTCCAGCACCTACAACCCTCCCTATCTCTGTAACCTCCTCCAGCCCCAACAACACTCCCTCTCTCCGTAACCTCCTCCAGCCCCTAATATTCCCCCATCACTGTAACCTCCACCAGCCCTAACAACCCTCCCTATCTCTGTAATCATCTCCAGCACCTACAACCCTCCTTATCTCTGTAACCTCCTCCAGCAACTACAACCCTCCCTATCTCTGCAACCTCCTACAGCCCCTACAGCCCTCCCAATCTCTGAAACCTCCTCCAAACACTACAATCCTCCCTATCACTGTAACCTCCCCCAACACCTTCAAACCTCCCTATACTTGTAACCTCCTCCAGCCCCTACATCCCTCATTATTTCTGTAACCTCCTCCAGCCCCTACAACCCTCCCTATCTCTGTAACCTCCTCCAGCACCTACAGCCTACCCTATCTTTAAACTCCTGCAGCCTCCTACAACCCTCCCTATCTCTGTAATCTCCTCCAGCCCCTACACATCTCTCGATCCCTGTAACCTCCTCCAGTCCCTACAACCCTCCTTATCTCTGTAACCTCCTCCAGCTCCTACAACACACCCTATCTCTGTAACCACCCCCAATCCCTACAACCCTCCTTATCTCTGTAAGTCATCCAGCGCCTACAACCCTCTCTATCTCTGTAACCTCCTCCAGCCCTACAACCCTCCTTATCTCTGTAATCTCCTCCAGCGCCTACACCCCTCCCTATCTCTGTAACCTCCTCCAGCCCCTACAACCATCCCTATCTCTGTAGCCTCCTCCAGCCCCTACAACCCTCCCTAACTCTGTAACCTCCTTCAGCCCCCTACAACCCTCCCTATCTCTGTAACCTCCTCCAGCCCTCTACAACCCTCCCTATCTCTGTCACCTCCTCCAGCCCATACAGCACTCCCTAACTCTAACCCCCTCCAGCCCCTACAACCCTCCCTATCTCTGTAACCTCCTTCAGCCCCCTACAACCCTCCCTATCTCTGTCACCTCCTCCAGCACCTACAACCCTTCCTATCTCTGTAACCACCTCCAGCCCCAACAACTTTCCCTATCTCCGTAACCTCCTCTAGCCCCAAATATTCCCCCATCACTGTAACCTCCACCAGCCCTAACAACCCTCCCTATCTCTGTAACCTCCTCCAGCTCCTACAACACTCCCTATCTCTGTAACCTCCCCCAATCCTTACAACCCTCCTTTTCTCTGTAACCTCATCCAGCACCTACAACCCTCCCTATCTCTGCACCCTCCTCCAGCCCCTACAACCCTCCCTATCTCTGTAACTTCCTCCAGCCCCTACAACCCACCCTATCTCTGTTACCTCCTCCAGTCCCTACAACCCTCCCTATCTCTGTAATCTCCTTCAGCCCCTACAACCCTCCCTATCTCTGTAACCTCCTCCAGCGCCTACAACACTCCCTATCTCTGCACCCTCCTCCAGCCCCTACAACGCTCCCTATCTCTGTAACTTCCTCCAGCCCCTACAACCCTCCCTATCTCTGTAACCTCCTCCAGCCATACAACCCTCCCTATCTCTGTAACCTCCTCCAGCCCCTACAAACTTCCCTATCTCTGTAATCTCCTTCAGCCCCCTGCAACACTCCCTATCTCTGTAACCTCCTCCAGCCCCTACAACCCTCCCTATCTCTGTAACCTCCTCCATCCCCTACAATTCCCCCATCACTGTAACCTCCATCAGCCCTAACAACCCTCCCTATCTCAGTAATCACCTCCAGTACCTACAACCCTCTTTATCTCTATACCCTCCTCCAGCCCCTACAATCCTCCCTATCTCTGTAACCTCCTACAGCCCTCCCTATCTCTAAACTCCTGAAGCCTCCTACAACCCTCCCTATCTCTGTAACCTCCTCCAGTCCCTACAACACTAACTATCTCTGTAAGCGCACCCAATTGCTACAACCCTCCTGATCTCTGTAACCTCATCCAGCGCCTACAACCCTACCTATCTATGCACCCTCCTCCAGCCCCTACAACCCTCCCTATCTCTGTAACCTCCTCCAGCCCCTACAAAACTCCCTATCTCTGTAACCTCCTCCAACCCCTAAACCCCTCGCTATCTCTGTAACCTCCTCCAGCACCTACATCCCTCCCTATCTCTGTAACATCCTCCAGCCCCTACAACCCTCCCTATCTCTGTAACATCCTCCAGCCCCTAATATCCCCCTATCACTGTAACCTCCACGTCCAGCTCCTGCAACACTCTTCATCTCGGTAACCTCCCCCAGGCCCTACAACCCTCCCTATCTCTGTAACCTCCTCCAGCCACTACAACCCTCCCTCTCTCCGTAACCTCCTCCAGCCCCTACAACCCTCCCTCTCTCCGTAACCTCCTCCAGCCCCTAATATTCCCCCCATCACTGTAACCTCCACCAGACCTAACAACCCTCCCTATCTCTGTAATCACCTCCAGCACCTACAACGCTCCCTATCTCTGCAACCTCCTACAGCCCCTACAGCCCTCCCTATCTCTGAAACCTCCTCCAAACACTACAATCCTCCCTATCACTGTAACCTCCCCCAACACCTTCAAACCTCCCTATACCTGTAACCTCCTCCAGCCCCTACATCCCTCATTATTTCTGTAACCTCCTCCAGCCCCTACAACCCTCCCTATCTCTGTAATCTCCTCCAGCACCTACAGCCCACCCTATCTCTAAACTCCTGCAGCCTCCTACAACACTCCCTATCTCTGTAATCTCCTCCAGCCCCTACACATCTCTCGATCCCTGTAACCTCCTCCAGTCCCTACAACCCTCCTTATCTCTGTAACCTCCTCCAGCTCCTACAACACACCCTATCTCTGTAACCACCCCCAATCCCTACAACCCTCCTTATCTCTGTAACTCATCCCAGCGCCTACTACCCTCTCTATCTCTGTAACCTCCTCCAGCCCTACAACCCTCCTTATCTCTGTAATCTCCTCCAGCACCTACACCCCTCCCTATCTCTCTAACCTCCTCCAGCCCCTACAACCATCCCTATCTCTGTAGCCTCCTCCAGCCCCTACAACCCTCCCTATCTCTGTAACCTCCTTCAGCCCCCTACAACCCTCCCTATCTCTGTAACCTCCTCCAGCCCTCTACAACCCTCCCTATCTCTGTCACCTCCTCCAGCCCATACAGCACTCCCTAACTCTAACCCCTTCCAGCCCCTACAACCCTCGCTATATCTGTAACCTCCTCCAGCACCTACAACCCTTCCTATCTCTGTAACCTCCTCCAGCCCCAAATATTCCCCCATCACTGTAACCTCCACCAGCCCTAACAACACTCCCTATCCCTGTAACCTCCTCCAGCACCTACAACCCTCCTTATCTCTGTAACCTCCTCCAACCACTACAAGGCTCCCTATCACTGTAACCTCCCCCAGCCCCTTCAAACCTCCCTATACCTGTAACCTCCTCCAGCCCCTACATCCCTCATTATTTCTGTAACCTCCTCCAGCCCCTACAACCCTCCCTATCTCTGTAACCTCCTCCAGCCCCCTACAACCCTCCCTATCTCTGTAACCTCCTCCAGCACCTAGAGCCCTCCCTATCTCTAAACTCCTGCAGCCTCCTACAACCCTCCCTATCTCTGTAATCTCCTCCAGCCGCTACACATCTCTCTATCCCTGTTACCCGCCTCCAGTCCCTACAACACTCCCTATCTCTGTAACCTCATCCAGCCCCTACAACCCTCCCTATCTCTGTAACCTCCTCCAGCTCCTACAACACTCCCTATCTCTGTAACCTCCCCCAATCCCTACAACCCTCCCCATCTCTGTAACCACATCCAGCGCCTACAACCCTCCCTATCTATGCACACTCTACCAGCCCCTACAACCCTCCCTATCTCTGTAACCTCCTCCAGCCCCTACAACCCTCCCTATCTCTGTAACCTCCTCCAGCCCCTACAACCCTCCCTATCTCTGTAACCTCCTCGAGCTCCTACAACACTCCCTATCTCTGTAACCTCCCCCAATCCTTACAACCCTCCTTTTCTCTGTAACCTCATCCAGCGCCTACAACCCTCCCTATCTCTGCACCCTCCTCCAGCCCCTACAACCCTCCCTATCTCTGTAACTTCCTCCAGCCCCTACAACCCACCCTATCTCTGTTACCCTCCTCCAGTCCCCGACAACCCTCCGTTTCTCTGTAACCTCCTCCAGCCCCCTACAACCCTCCCTATCTCTGCAATCTCCTTCAGCCCCTACACCCCTCCCTATCTCTGTAACCGCCTCCAGTCCCTACAACACTCCCTATCTCGGTAACCTCATCCAGCCCCTACAACCCTCACTATCTCTGTAACCTCCTCCAGCTCCTACAACACTCCCTATCTCTGTAACCTCCCACAATCCCTACAACCCTCCCCATCTCTGTAACCTCCTCCAGACCCCTACAACCCTCCCTATCTCTGCACCCTCCTTCAGCCCCTACAACCCTCCCTATCTCTGTAACTTCCTCCAGCCCCTACAACCCTCCCTATCTCTCTAACCTCCTCCAGCCCCTACAACCCTCCCTATCTCGGTAACCTCATCCAGCCCCCTACAACCCTCCCTATCTCTGTAACCTCATCCTGCCCCCTACAACCCTCCCTATCTCCATACCCTCCTCCATCCCCTACAATTCCCCCATCACTGTAACCTCCACCAGCCCAAACAACCCTCCCTATCTCTGTAATCACCTCCAGTACCTACAACCCTCTTTATCTCTATACCCTCCTCCAGCCCCTACAATCCTCCCTATCTCTGTAACCTCCTACAGCCCTCCCTATCTCTAAACTCCTGAAGCCTCCTACAACCCTCCCTGTCTCTGTAACCTCCTCCAGTCCCTACAACACTAACTAGCTCTGTAAGCGCACCCAATCGCTACAAACCCTCCTTATCTCTGTAACCTCATCCAGCGCCTACAACCCTACCTATCTATGCACCCTCCTCCAGCCCCTACAACCTTCCCTATCTCTGTAACCTCCTCCAGGCCCTACAATCCTCCCTATCTCTGTAACCTCCTCCAGCCCCTACAACCCTCCCTATCTCTGTAACCTCCTCCAGGCCCTACAACACTCCCTATCTCTGTAACCTCCTCCAACCTCTAAACCCCTCGCTATCTCTGTAACCTCCTCCAGCCCCTACACCCCTCCCTATCTCTGTAACCTCCTCCAGTCCCTACAACACTCCTTATCTCTGTAACCTCCTCCAGCACCTACATCCCTCCCTATCTCTGTAACATCCTCCAGTCCCTACAACCCTCCCTATCTCCGTAACATCCTCCAGCCCCCTACAGCCCTCCCTATCTCTGTAACCTCCTCCTCCAGCCCCTACACCCATCCCTAAATCTGTAACCTCCTCCAGCCCCTACATCCCTCCCTATCTCTGTAACCTCCTCCAGCCCCTACAACCCTCCCTATCTCTGTAACCTCCTCCAGCCCCTACAACACTCCCTATCTCTGTAACCTCCTCCAGCCCCTACAACCCTCCCTATCTCTGTAACCTCCTCGAGCTCCTACAACACTCCCTATCTCTGTAACCTCCCCCAATCCCTACAACCCTCCCTATCTCTGTAACCTCCTCCAGACCCTACAACCCTCCCTATCTCTGTAACCTCCTCGAGCTCCTACAACCCTCCCTATCTCTGTAACCTCCCCCAATCCTTACAACCCTCCTTTTCTCTGTAACCTCATCCAGCGCCTACAACCCTCCCTATCTCTGCACCCTCCTCCAGCCCCTACAACCCTCCCTATCTCTGTAACTTCCTCCAGCCCCTACAACCCACCCTATCTCTGTTAACTCCTCCAGTCCCCGACAACCCTCCGTTTCTCTGTAACCTCCTCTAGCCCCCTACAACCCTCCCTATCTCTGTAACCTCCTCCAGCCCCTAAAACCCTCTCTATCTCGGTAACCTCCTCCAGACCCTACAAACCTCCGTATCTCTGTAACCTCCTCCAGCCCCTACAACCCTCTCTATCTCGGTAACCTCCTCCAGACCCTACAACCCTCCCTATCTCTGCACCCTCCTCCAGCCCCTACAACCCTTCCTATCTCTGTAACCTCCTCCAGCCCCTACAACCCTCCCTATCTCTGTAACCTCCTCCAGCCCCTACAACCCTCCCTATCTCTGTAACCTCCTCCAGCCCCTACAACCCTCCCTATCTCTGTAACCTCCTCCAGCCCCTACAACCCTACCTATCTCTCTAACCTCCTCCAGCCCCTACAACCCTCCCTATCTCTCTAACCTCCTCCAGCCCCTACAACCCTCTCTATCTCTGTAACCTCCTCCAGCCCCTACAACCCACCCTATCTCTGTTACCTCCTCCAGCCGCCTACAACCCTCCCTATCTCTGTAATCTCCTTCAGCCCCTACAACCCTCTCTATCTCGGTAACCTCCTCCAGACCCTACAACCCTCCCTATCTCTGTAACCTCCTCCAGACCCTACAACCCTCCCTATCTCTGTAACCTCCTCCAGCCCCTACAACCCTCCCTATCTCTGTAACTTCCTCCAGCCCCTACAACCCTCCCTATCTCTGTAACCTCCTCCAGCCCCTACAACCCTCCCTATCTCTGTAACCTCCTCCAGCCCCCGACAACCCTCCCTATCTCTGTAACCTCCTCCAGCCCCTACAATTCCCCCATCACTGTAACCTCCACCAGCCCTAACAACCCTCCCTATCTCTGTAATCACCTCCAGTACCTACAACCCTCTTTATCTCTATACCCTCCTCCAACCACTACATTCCTCCCTATCTCTGTAACCTCCTCCAGCCCCTACATCCCTCATTATTTCTGTAACCTCCTCCAGCATCTACAACCCTCCCTATCTCTGTAACCTCCTCCAGCCCCTACATCCCTCATTATTTCTGTAACCTCCTCCAGCCTCTACAACCCTCCCTATCTCTGTAACCTCCTCCAGCCCCTACACCCCTCCCTATCTCTGTAACATCCTCCAGCCCCTACAACCCTCTCTATCTCTGTAACCTCCTCCAGCCCCTACAACCCTCCCTATCTCTGTAACCTCCTCCAGCCCCTACAACCCTCCCTATCTCTGTAACCTCCTCCAGCCCCTACAACCCTCCCTATCTCTGTAACCTCCTCCAGCCCCTACAACCCTCCCTACCTCTCCTCTCTTCAGAATGTTAAAGTCCTCAATCAGGTCACCCCCTCAGCCTTCTCTTTTTGAGAAAAGAGAGCCCCAGGCTGTTCAATCCTTCCTGATGGTTATAATCGTTCCATTGTGGCATCATCCTTGTCAATCTGCGTCAGATCATCTCCAGTGCTTATATATTCCTTTTATAATATGGAGACCAGAACTGTGCACTGTGCTCCAAGTGTGGTCTAACCGAGGGACACGGAGACCAGAACTGTGCACAGTGCTCCGAGTGTGGTCTAACCGAGGGATACGGAGACCAGAACTGTGCACAGTGCTCCGAGTGTGGTCTAATCGAGGGATATGGAGACCGGAACTATGCACAGTGCTCCGAGTGTGGTCTAACCGAGGGATACGGAGACAGGAACTGTGCACAGTGCTCCGAGTGTGGTCTAACCGAGGTATATGGAGATCGGAACTGTGCACAGTGCTCCGAGTGTGGTCTAACCGAGAGATATGGAGACAGTGCTCCGAGTGTGGTCTAACCGAGGTATATGGAGACCGGAACTGTGCACAGTGCTCCGAGTGTGGTCTAACCGAGGGATACGGAGACAGTGCTCCGAGTGTGGTCTAACCGAGGTATATGGAGACCGGAACTGTGTACAGTGCTCCGAGTGTGGTCTAACCAAGGTATATGGAGACCGGAACTGTGTACAGTGCTCCGAGTGTGGTCTAACCGAGGTATATGGAGACCGGAACTGTGTACAGTGCTCCGAGTGTGGTCTAACCGAGGGATACGGAGACTGGAGCTGTGCTCAGTGGTCCGAGTGTGGTCTAACCGAGGTATATGGAGACCGGAACTGTGTACAGTGCTCCGAGTGTGGTCTAACCGAGGGATACGGAGACTGGAGCTGTGCTCAGTTCTCCGAGTGTGGTCTAACCGAGGTATATGGAGACCGGAACTGTGTACAGTGCTCCGAGTGTGGTCTAACCGAGGGATACGGAGACTGGAGCTGTGCACAGTGCTCCGAGTGTGGTCTAACTGAGGGATATGGAGACAGGAACTGTGCACAGTGCTCCGAGTGTGGTCTAACCGAGGGATACGGAGACCGGAACTCTGCACAGTGCTCCGAGTGTGGTCTAACCGAGGGATACGGAGACTGGAGCTGTGCACAGTGCTCCAGGGCTCTGCATCTTATTACCCCCATGCCACCCACTTCTCAGACAATGTGAGAGATATAGCTCAAACAATGAAATTTACCTCCCGCGTGTACACCATGTGCCAGTTTACGTTATTAAAGAAAGGATGACACTTCAGACTAGAAGCTCTGTGAAAACAACAGATCAAAACAAGGTGAAATTCACAAAATGACACGGAAAAGACAACTATGTACAGGCTGGTGTCTCACATTCCCCTCTCTGTCTCTCTCAGGGAGATATCTGTACACTGGTGTCTCACATTCCACTCTCTCTCTCTCACGGAGATATCTGTACACTGCCTGGTGTCTGTCAGTCCCTCTCTCTCAGGGAGATATCTGTACACTGACTGGTGTCTCTCAGTCCCTCTCTCTCAGGGAGATATCTGTACACTGACTGGTGTCTCTCAGTCCCCTCTCTCTCTCAGGGAGATATCTGTACACTGACTGGTGTCTCTCAGTCCCTCTCTCTCTCTCTCAGGGAGATATCTGTACACTGACTGGTGTCTCTCAGTCCCTCTCTCTCTCTCAGGGAGATATCTGTACACTGACTGGTGTCTCTCAGTCCCCTCTCTCTCTCAGGGAGATATCTGTACACTGACTGGTGTCTCTCAGTCCCTCTCTCTCAGGGAGATATCTGTACACTGACTGGTGTCTCTCAGTCCCTCTCTCTCAGGGAGATACCTGTACACTGACTGGTGTCTCTCAGTCGCTCTCACTCTCAGGGAGATATCTGTACACTGACTGGTGTCTCTCAGTGCCTCTCTCTCTCAGGGAGATATCTGTACACTGACTGGTGTCTCTCAGTCCCCTCTCTCAGGGAGATATCTGTACACTGACTGGTGTCTCTCAGTCCCTCTCTCTCTCAGGGAGATATCTGTACGCTGACTGGTGTCTCTCAGTCATTCTCTCTCTCTCTCTCAGGGAGATATCTGTACACTGACTGGTGTCTCTCAGTCCGCTCTCTCTCTCTCTCAGGGAGATATGTGTACACTGACTGGTGTCTCTCAGTCCCCTCTCTCTCTCAGGGAGATATCTGTACACTGAATGGTGTCTCTCAGTCCCTCTCTCTCAGGGAGATATCTGTACACTGACTGGCGTCTCTCAGTCCCCTCTCTCTCTCTCAGGGAGATATCTGTACACTGACTGGTGTCTCTCAGTCCCCTCTCTCTCTCTCAGGTAGATATCTGTACACTGACTGGTGTCTCTAAGTCCCTCTCTCTCTCTCAGGGAGATATCTGTACACTGACTGGTGTCTCTCAGTCCCCTCTCTCTCTCAGGGAGATATCTGTACACTGACTGGTGTCTCTCAGTCCCTCTCTCTCTCAGGGAGATATCTGTACACTGACTGGTGTCTCTCAGTCCCCTCTCTCTCAGGGAGATATCTGTACACTGACTGGTGACTCTCAGTCCTCTGACTCTCAGGGAGATATCTGTACACTGACTGGTGTCTCTCAGTCCCCTCTCTCTCTCAGGGAGATATCTGTACACTGACTGGTGTCTCTCAGTCCCTCTCACTCAGGGAGATATCTGTACACTGACTGGTGTCTCTCAGTCCCTCTCTCTCTCAGGGAGATATCTGTACACTGACTGGTGTCTCTCAGTCCCCCCCTCTCACTCTCAGGGAGATATCTGTACACTGACTGGTGTCTCTCAGTCTCTCTCTCTCTCAGGGAGATATCTGTACACTGACTGGTGTCTCTCAGTCCCCCCTCTCTCTCTCAGGGAGATATTTGTACACTGACTGGTGTCTCTCAGTCCCCCTCTCTCTAAGGGAGATATCTGTACACTGACTGGTGTCTCTCAGTCCCCTCTCTCTCTCTCAGGGAGATATCTGTACACTGGTGTCTCTCAGTCCCTCTCTCTCAGGGAGATATCTGTACACTGACTGGTGTCTCTCAGTCCCTCTCTCTCAGGGAGATATCTGTACACTGACTGCTGTCTCTCAGTCCCCTCTATCTCTGGGAGATATCTGTACACTGACTGGTGTCTCTCAGTCCCCTCTCTCTCTCAGGGAGATATCTGTACACTGACTGGTGTCTCTCAGTCCCTCTCTCTCTCAGAGAGATATCTGTACACTGACTGGTGTCTCTCAGTCCCTCTCTCTCTCAGGGAGATATCTGTACACTGACTGGTGTCTCTCAGTCCCCTCTCTCTCTCAGGGAGATATCTGTACACTGGTGTCTCTCAGGCCCTCTCTCTCTCAGGGAGATATCTGAACACTGACTGGTGTCTCTCAGTCCCCTCTCTCTCTCAGGGAGATATCTGTACACTGACTGGTGTCTCTCAGTCCCCTCTCTCTCTCAGGGAGATATCTGTACACTGACTGGTGTCTCTCAGTCCCTCTCTCTCTCTCAGGGAGATATCTGTATACTGACTGGTGTCTCACATTCCCCTCTCTCACTCTCAGGGAGATATCTGTACACTGACTGGTGTCTCTCAGTCTCTCTCTCTCTCTCAGGGAGATATCTGTACACTGACTGGTGTCTCTCAGTCCCCTCTCTCTCTCTGTCAGGGAGATATCTGTACACTGGCTGGTGTCTCTCAATACCCTCTCTCTCAGGGAGATATCTGTACACTGACTGGTGTCTCTCAGTCCCCTTTCTCTCAGGGAGATATCTGTACACTGACTGGTGTCTCTCAGTCCCTCTCTTCTCTCAGGGAGATATCTGTACACTGACTGGTGTCTCTCAGTCCCTCTCTCTCAGGGAGATATCTGTACACTGACTGGTGTCTCTCAGTCCCCTCTCTCTCTCAGGGAGATATCTGCACACTGACAGGTGTCTCTCAGTCCCTCTCTCTCTCAGGGAGATATCTGTACACTGACTGGTGTCTCACAGTCCCTCTCTCTCTCAGGGAGATATCTGTACGCTGACTGGTATCTCTCAGTCCCTCTCTCTCTCTCTCTCAGGGAGATATCTGTACACTGCCTGGTGTCTCTCAGTCCCCTCTCTCTCTCTCTCATGGAGATATCTGTACACTGACTGGTGTCTCTCAGTCCCCTCTCTCTCTCTCTCAGGGAGATATCTGTACACTGACTGGTGTCTCTCAGTCCCCTCTCTCTCTCAGGGAGATATCTGTACACTGACTGGTGTCTCTCAGTCCCTCTCTCTCAGGGAGATATCTGTACACTGACTGGCGTCTCTCAGTCCGCTCTCTCTCTCAGGGAGATATCTGTACACTGACTGGTGTCTCTCAGTCCCTCTCTCTCTCTCAGGGAGATATCTGTACACTGACTGGTGTCTCTCAGTCCCTCTCTCTCTCTCAGGGAGATATCTGTACACTGACTGGTGTCTCTCAGTCCCCTCTCTCTCTCTCAGGTAGATATCTGTACACTGACTGGTGTCTCTAAGTCCCTCTCTCTCTCTCAGGGAGATATCTGTACACTGACTGGTGTCTCTCAGTCCCCTCTCTCTCTCAGGGAGATATCTGTACACTGACTGGTGTCTCTCAGTCCCTCTCTCTCTCAGGGAGATATCTGTACACTGACTGGTGTCTCTCAGTCCCCTCTCTCTCAGGGAGATATCTGTACACTGACTGGTGACTCTCAGTCCTCTGACTCTCAGGGAGATATCTGTACACTGACTGGTGTCTCTCAGTCCCCTCTCTCTCTCAGGGAGATATCTGTACACTGACTGGTGTCTCTCAGTCCCTCTCACTCAGGGAGATATCTGTACACTGACTGGTGTCTCTCAGTCCCTCTCTCTCTCAGGGAGATATCTGTACACTGACTGGTGTCTCTCAGTCCCCCCTCTCACTCTCAGGGAGATATCTGTACACTGACTGGTGTCTCTCAGTCTCTCTCTCTCTCAGGGAGATATCTGTACACTGACTGGTGTCTCTCAGTCCCCCCTCTCTCTCTCAGGGAGATATTTGTACACTGACTGGTGTCTCTCAGTCCCCCTCTCTCTAAGGGAGATATCTGTACACTGACTGGTGTCTCTCAGTCCCCTCTCTCTCTCTCAGGGAGATATCTGTACACTGGTGTCTCTCAGTCCCTCTCTCTCAGGGAGATATCTGTACACTGACTGGTGTCTCTCAGTCCCTCTCTCTCAGGGAGATATCTGTACACTGACTGCTGTCTCTCAGTCCCCTCTATCTCTGGGAGATATCTGTACACTGACTGGTGTCTCTCAGTCCCCTCTCTCTCTCAGGGAGATATCTGTACACTGACAGGTGTCTCTCAGTCCCTCTCTCTTTCAGAGAGATATCTGTACACTGACTGGTGTCTCTCAGTCCCTCTCTCTCTCAGGGAGATATCTGTACACTGACTGGTGTCTCTCAGTCCCCTCTCTCTCTCAGGGAGATATCTGTACACTGGTGTCTCTCAGGCCCTCTCTCTCTCAGGGAGATATCTGAACACTGACTGGTGTCTCTCAGTCCCCTCTCTCTCTCAGGGAGATATCTGTACACTGACTGGTGTCTCTCAGTCCCCTCTCTCTCTCAGGGAGATATCTGTACACTGACTGGTGTCTCTCAGTCCCTCTCTCTCTCTCAGGGAGATATCTGTACACTGACTGGTGTCTCACATTCCCCTCTCTCACTCTCAGGGAGATATCTGTACACTGACTGGTGTCTCTCAGTCTCTCTCTCTCTCTCAGGGAGATATCTGTACACTGACTGGTGTCTCTCAGTCCCCTCTCTCTCTCTGTCAGGGAGATATCTGTACACTGGCTGGTGTCTCTCAATACCCTCTCTCTCAGGGAGATATCTGTACACTGACTGGTGTCTCTCAGTCCCCTTTCTCTCAGGGAGATATCTGTACACTGACTGGTGTCTCTCAGTCCCTCTCTTCTCTCAGGGAGATATCTGTACACTGACTGGTGTCTCTCAGTCCCTCTCTCTCAGGGAGATATCTGTACACTGACTGGTGTCTCTCAGTCCCCTCTCTCTCTCAGGGAGATATCTGCACACTGACAGGTGTCTCTCAGTCCCTCTCTCTCTCAGGGAGATATCTGTACACTGACTGGTGTCTCACAGTCCCTCTCTCTCTCAGGGAGATATCTGTACGCTGACTGGTATCTCTCAGTCCCTCTCTCTCTCTCTCTCAGGGAGATATCTGTACACTGCCTGGTGTCTCTCAGTCCCCTCTCTCTCTCTCTCATGGAGATATCTGTACACTGACTGGTGTCTCTCAGTCCCCTCTCTCTCTCTCTCAGGGAGATATCTGTACACTGACTGGTGTCTCTCAGTCCCCTCTCTCTCTCAGGGAGATATCTGTACACTGACTGGTGTCTCTCAGTCCCTCTCTCTCAGGGAGATATCTGTACACTGACTGGCGTCTCTCAGTCCGCTCTCTCTCTCAGAAAGATATCTGTACACTGACTGGTGTCTCTCAGTCCCTCTCTCTCTCTCAGGGAGATATCTGTACACTGACTGGTGTCTCTCAGTCCCTCTCTCTCTCTCAGGGAGATATCTGTACACTGACTGGTGTCTCTCAGTCCCCTCTCTCTCTCAGGGAGATATCTGTACACTGACGGGTGTCTCTCAGTCCCTCTCTCTCTCTCAGGGAGATATCTGTACACTGACTGGTGTCTCTCAGTCCCCTCTCTCTCTCAGGGAGATATCTGTACACTGACTGGTGTCTCTCAGTCCCTCTCTCTCTCAGGGAGATATCTGTACACTGACTGGTGTCTCTCAGTCCCCTCTCTCTAAGGGAGATATCTGTACACTGACTGGTGACTCTCAGTCCTCTGTCTCTCAGGGAGATATCTGTACACTGACTGGTGTCTCTCAGTCCCCTCTCTCTCTCAGGGAGATATCTGTACACTGACTGGTGTCTCTCAGTCCCCCCTCTCTCTCTCAGGGAGATATCTGTACACTGACTGGTGTCTCTCAGTCTCTCTCTCTCTCAGGGAGTTATCTGTACACTGACTGGTGTCTCTCAGTCCCCCCTCTCTCTCTCAGGGAGATATCTGTACGCTGACTGGTGTCTCTCAGTCCCCTCTCTCTCTCTCAGGGAGATATCTGTACACTGGTGTCTCTCAGTCCATCTCTCTCAGGGAGATATCTGTACACTGACTGGTGTCTCTCAGTCCCCTCTCTCTCTCTCAGGGAGATATCTGTACACTGACTGGTGTCTCTCAGTCCCTCTCTCTCAGGGAGATATCTGTACACTGACTGGTGTCTCTCAGTCCCCTCTCTCTCTGGGAGATATCTGTACACTGGTGTCTCTCAGTCCCCTCTCTCTCTCAGGGAGATATCTGTACACTGACTGGTGTCTCTCAGTCCCCTCTCTCTCTCAGGGAGATATCTGTACACTGACTGGTGTCTCTCAGTCTCTCTCTCTCAGGGAGATATCTGTACACTGACTGGTGTCTCTCAGTCTCTCTCTCTCAGGGAGATATCTGTACACTGACTGGTGTCTCTTAGTCCCTCTCCCTCAGGGAGATATCTGTACACTGACTGGTGTCTCTCAGTCCCTCTGTCAGGGAGATATCTGTACACTGACTGGTGTCTCTCAGTCTCTCTCTCTCAGGGAGATATCTGTACACTGACTGGTGTCTCTCAGTCTCTCTCTCTCTCAGGGAGATATCTGCACACTGACTGGTGTCTCTCAGTCCCCTCTCTTTCAGGGAGATATCTGTACACTGACTGGTGTCTCTCAGTCCCCTCTGTCTCAGGGAGATATCTGTACACTGACTGGTGTCTCTCAGTCCCTCTCTCTCTCAGGGAGATATCTGAACACTGACTGGTGTCTCTCAGTCCCCTCGCTCTCAGGGAGATATCTGTACACTGACTGGTATCCCTCAGTCCCTCTCTCTCTCAGGGACATATCTGTACACTGACTGGTGTCTCTCAGTCCCCGCTCTCTCTCTCAGGGAGATATCTGTACACTGACTGGTGTCTCACATTCCCCTCTCTCTCTCAGGGAGATATCTGAACACTGACTGGTGTCTCTCAGTCCCTCTCTCTCTCTCAGGGAGATATCTGTACACTGACTGGTGTCTCTCAGTCTCTCTCTCTCTCTCAGGGAGATATCTGTACACTGACTGGTGTCTCTCAGTCCCCTCTCTCTCTCTGTCAGGGAGATATCTGTACACTGACTGGTGTCTCTCAGTACCCTCTCTCTCAGGGAGATATCTGTACACTGACTGGTGTCTCTCAGTCCCCTCTGTCTCAGGGAGATATCTGTACACTGACTGGTGTCTCTCAGTCCCTCTCTCTCTCAGGGAGATATCTGAACACTGACTGGTGTCTCTCAGTCCCCTCTCTCTCAGGGAGATATCTGTACACTGACTGGTATCCCTCAGTCCCTCTGTCTCTCAGGGACATATCTGTACACTGACTGGTGTCTCTCAGTCCCCGCTCTCTCTCTCAGGGAGATATCTGTACACTGACTGGTGACTCTCAGTCCCTCTCTCTCTCAGGGAGATATCTGTACACTGACTGGTGTCTCTCATTCCCCTCTCTCTCTCAGGGAGATATCTGTACACTGACTGGTGTCTCTCAGTCCTCTCTCTCTCAGGGAGATATCTGTACACTGACTGGTGTATCACATTCCCCTCTCTCACAGGGAGATATCTGTACACTGACTGGTGTCTCTCAGTCCCTCTCTCTCTCAGGGAGATATCTGAACACTGACTGGTGTCTCTCAGTCCCCTCTCTCTCAGGGAGATATCTGTACACTGACGGGTGTCTCTCAGTCCCCTCTCTCTCAGGGAGATATCTGTACACTGACAGGTGACTCTCAGTCCTCTGTCTCTCAGGGAGATATCTGTACACTGACTGGTGTCTCAGTCCCCTCTCTCTCTCAGGGAGATATCTGTACACTGACTGGTGTCTCTCAGTCCCTCTCTCTCAGGGAGATATCTGTACACTGACTGGTGTCTCTCAGTCCCTCTCTCTCTCAGGGAGATATCTGTACACTGACTGGTGTCTCTCAGTCCCCCCTCTCTCTCTCAGGGAGATATCTGTACACTGACTGGTGTCTCTCAGTCTCTCTCTCTCTCAGGGAGTTATCTGTACACTGACTGGTGTCTCTCAGTCCCCCCTCTCTCTCTCAGGGAGATATTTGTACACTGACTGGTGTCTCTCAGTCCCCCTCTCTCTCAGGGAGATATCTGTACGCTGACTGGTGTCTCTCAGTCCCCTCTCTCTCTCTCAGGGAGATATCTGTACACTGGTGTCTCTCAGTCCATCTCTCTCAGGGAGATATCTGTACACTGACTGGTGTCTCTCAGTCCCCTCTCTCTCTCTCAGGGAGATATCTGTACACTGACTGGTGTCTCTCAGTCCCTCTCTCTCAGGGAGATATCTGTACACTGACTGGTGTCTCACAGTCCCTCTCTCTCTCAGGGAGATATCTGTACGCTGACTGGTGTCTCTCAGTCCCTCTCTCTCTCTCTCTCAGGGAGATATCTGTACACTGCCTGGTGTCTCTCAGTCCCCTCTCTCTCTCTCTCATGGAGATATCTGTACACTGACTGGTGTCTCTCAGTCCCCTCTCTCTCTCTCTCAGGGAGATATCTGTACACTGACTGGTGTCTCTCAGTCCCCTCTCTCTCTCAGGGAGATATCTGTACACTGACTGGTGTCTCTCAGTCCCTCTCTCTCAGGGAGATATCTGTACACTGACTGGCGTCTCTCAGTCCGCTCTCTCTCTCAGGGAGATATCTGTACACTGACTGGTGTCTCTCAGTCCCTCTCTCTCTCTCAGGGAGATATCTGTACACTGACTGGTGTCTCTCAGTCCCTCTCTCTCTCTCAGGGAGATATCTGTACACTGACTGGTGTCTCTCAGTCCCCTCTCTCTCTCAGGGAGATATCTGTACACTGACTGGTGTCTCTCAGTCCCTCTCTCTCTCTCAGGGAGATATCTGTACACTGACTGGTGTCTCTCAGTCCCCTCTCTCTCTCAGGGAGATATCTGTACACTGACTGGTGTCTCTCAGTCCCTCTCTCTCTCAGGGAGATATCTGTACACTGACTGGTGTCTCTCAGTCCCCTCTCTCTAAGGGAGATATCTGTACACTGACTGGTGTCTCTCAGTCCTCTGTCTCTCAGGGAGATATCTGTACACTGACTGGTGTCTCTCAGTCCCCTCTCTCTCTCAGGGAGATATCTGTACACTGACTGGTGTCTCTCAGTCCCCCCTCTCTCTCTCAGGGAGATATCTGTACACTGACTGGTGTCTCTCAGTCTCTCTCTCTCTCAGGGAGTTATCTGTACACTGACTGGTGTCTCTCAGTCCCCCCTCTCTCTCTCAGGGAGATATCTGTACGCTGACTGGTGTCTCTCAGTCCCCTCTCTCTCTCTCAGGGAGATATCTGTACACTGGTGTCTCTCAGTCCATCTCTCTCAGGGAGATATCTGTACACTGACTGGTGTCTCTCAGTCCCCTCTCTCTCTCTCAGGGAGATATCTGTACACTGACTGGTGTCTCTCAGTCCCTCTCTCTCAGGGAGATATCTGTACACTGACTGGTGTCTCTCAGTCCCCTCTCTCTCTGGGAGATATCTGTACACTGGTGTCTCTCAGTCCCCTCTCTCTCTCAGGGAGATATCTGTACACTGACTGGTGTCTCTCAGTCCCCTCTCTCTCTCAGGGAGATATCTGTACACTGACTGGTGTCTCTCAGTCTCTCTCTCTCAGGGAGATATCTGTACACTGACTGGTGTCTCTCAGTCTCTCTCTCTCAGGGAGATATCTGTACACTGACTGGTGTCTCTTAGTCCCTCTCCCTCAGGGAGATATCTGTACACTGACTGGTGTCTCTCAGTCCCTCTGTCAGGGAGATATCTGTACACTGACTGGTGTCTCTCAGTCTCTCTCTCTCAGGGAGATATCTGTACACTGACTGGTGTCTCTCAGTCTCTCTCTCTCTCAGGGAGATATCTGCACACTGACTGGTGTCTCTCAGTCCCCTCTCTCTCAGGGAGATATCTGTACACTGACTGGTGTCTCTCAGTCCCCTCTGTCTCAGGGAGATATCTGTACACTGACAGGTGTCTCTCAGTCCCTCTCTCTCTCAGGGAGATATCTGAACACTGACTGGTGTCTCTCAGTCCCCTCTCTCTCAGGGAGATATCTGTACACTGACTGGTATCCCTCAGTCCCTCTCTCTCTCAGGGACATATCTGTACACTGACTGGTGTCTCTCAGTCCCCGCTCTCTCTCTCAGGGAGATATCTGTTCACTGACTGGTGTCTCACATTCCCCTCTCTCTCTCAGGGAGATATCTGAACACTGACTGGTGTCTCTCAGTCCCTCTCTCTCTCTCAGGGAGATATCTGTACACTGACTGGTGTCTCTCAGTCTCTCTCTCTCTCTCAGGGAGATATCTGTACACTGACTGGTGTCTCTCAGTCCCCTCTCTCTCTCTGTCAGGGAGATATCTGTACACTGACTGGTGTCTCTCAGTACCCTCTCTCTCAGGGAGATATCTGTACACTGACTGGTGTCTCTTAGTCCCCTCTGTCTCAGGGAGATATCTGTACACTGACTGGTGTCTCTCAGTCCCTCTCTCTCTCAGGGAGATATCTGAACACTGACTGGTGTCTCTCAGTCCCCTCTCTCTCAGGGAGATATCTGTACACTGACTGGTATCCCTCAGTCCCTCTGTCTCTCAGGGACATATCTGTACACTGACTGGTGTCTCTCAGTCCCCGCTCTCTCTCTCAGGGAGATATCTGTACACTGACTGGTGACTCTCAGTCCCTCTCTCTCTCAGGGAGATATCTGTACACTGACTGGTGTCTCTCATTCCCCTCTCTTTCTCAGGGAGATATCTGTACACTGACTGGTGTCTCTCAGTCCTCTCTCTCTCAGGGAGATATCTGTACACTGACTGGTGTATCACATTCCCCTCTCTCACAGGGAGATATCTGTACACTGACTGGTGTCTCTCAGTCCCTCTCTCTCTCAGGGAGATATCTGAACACTGACTGGTGTCTCTCAGTCCCCTCTCTCTCAGGGAGATATCTGTACACTGACTGGTGTCTCTCAGTCCCCTCTCTCTCAGGGAGATATCTGTACACTGACTGGTGACTCTCAGTCCTCTGTCTCTCAGGGAGATATCTGTACACTGACTGGTGTCTCTCAGTCCCCTCTCTCTCTCAGGGAGATATCTGTACACTGACTGGTGTCTCTCAGTCCCTCTCTCTCAGGGAGATATCTGTACACTGACTGGTGTCTCTCAGTCCCTCTCTCTCTCAGGGAGATATCTGTACACTGACTGGTGTCTCTCAGTCCCCCCTCTCTCTCTCAGGGAGATATCTGTACACTGACTGGTGTCTCTCAGTCCCTCTCTCTCTCAGGGAGTTATCTGTACACTGACTGGTGTCTCTCAGTCCCCCCTCTCTCTCTCAGGGAGATATTTGTACACTGACTGGTGTCTCTCAGTCCCCCTCTCTCTCAGGGAGATATCTGTACGCTGACTGGTGTCTCTCAGTCCCCTCTCTCTCTCTCAGGGAGATATCTGTACACTGGTGTCTCTCAGTCCATCTCTCTCAGGGAGATATCTGTACACTGACTGGTGTCTCTCAGTCCCCTCTCTCTCTCTCAGGGAGATATCTGTACACTGACTGGTGTCTCTCAGTCCCTCTCTCTCAGGGAGATATCTGTACACTGACTGGTGTCTCTCAGTCCCCTCTCTCTCTGGGAGATATCTGTACACTGGTGTCTCTCAGTCCCCTCTCTCTCTCAGGGAGATATCTGTACACTGACTGGTGTCTCTCAGTCTCTCTCTCTCTCAGAGAGATATCTGTACACTGACTGGTGTCTCTCAGTCCCTCTCTCTCTCAGGGAGATATCTGTACACTGACTGGTGTCTCTCAGTCCCTCTCTCTCAGGGAGATATCTGTACACTGACTGGTGTCTCACATTCCCCTCTCTCTCTGAGGGAGATATCTGTACACTGACTGGTGTCTCACATTCCCCTCTCTCTCTCAGGGAGATATCTGAACACTGACTGGTGTCTCTCAGTCCCTCTCTCTCTCTCAGGGAGATATCTGTACACTGACTGGTGTCTCTCAGTCTCTCTCTCTCTCTCAGGGAGATATCTGTACACTGACTGGTGTCTCTCAGTCCCCTCTCTCTCTCTGTCAGGGAGATATCTGTACACTGACTGGTGTCTCTCAGTACCCTCTCTCTCAGGGAGATATCTGTACACTGAGTGGTGTCTCTCAGTCCCCTTTCTCTCAGGGAGATATCTGTACACTGACTGGTGTCTCTCAGTCCCTCTCTCTCTCAGGGAGATATCTGTACACTGACTGGTGTCTCTCAGTCCCTCTCTCTCAGGGAGATATCTGTACACTGACTGGTGTCTCTCAGTCCCCTCTCTCTCTCAGGGAGATATCTGTACACTGACTGGTGTCTCTCAGTCCCCTCTGTTTCAGGGAGATATCTGTACACTGACTGGTGTCTCTCAGTCCCTCTCTCTCTCAGGGAGATATCTGAACACTGACTGGTGTCTCTCAGTCCCCTCTCTCTCAGGGAGATATCTGTACACTGACTGGTATCCCTCAGTCCCTCTCTCTCTCAGGGACATATCTGTACACTGACTGGTGTCTCTCAGTCCCCGCTCTCTCTCTCAGGGAGATATCTGTACACTGACTGGTGACTCTCAGTCCCTCTCTCTCTCAGGGAGATATCTGTACACTGACTGGTGTCTCTCATTCCCCTCTCTCTCTCAGGGAGATATCTGTACACTGACTGGTGTCTCTCAGTCCTCTCTCTCTCAGGGAGATATCTGTACACTGACTGGTGTCTCACATTCCCCTCTCTCACAGGGAGATATCTGTACACTGACTGGTGTCTCTCAGTCCCTCTCTCTCTCAGGGAGATATCTGAACACTGACTGGTGTCTCTCAGTCCCCTCTCTCTCAGGGAGATATCTGTACACTGACAGGTGTCTCTCAGTCCCTCTCTCTCAGGGAGATATCTGTACACTGACTGGTGTCTCTCAGTCCCTCTCTCTCTCAGGGAGATATCTGTACACTGACTGGTGTCTCACATTCCCCTCTCTCTCAGGGAGATATCTGTACACTGACTGGTGTCTCTCACTCTCTCTCTCTCAGGGAGATATCTGTACACTGGTGTCTCTCAGTCCATCTCTCTCAGGGAGATATCTGTACACTGACTGGTGTCTCTCAGTCCCCTCTCTCTCTCTCAGGGAGATATCTGTACACTGACTGGTGTCTCTCAGTCCCTCTCTCTCAGGGAGATATCTGTACACTGACTGGTGTCTCTCAGTCCCCTCTCTCTCTGGGAGATATCTGTACACTGGTGTCTCTCAGTCCCCTCTCTCTCTCAGGGAGATATCTGTACACTGACTGGTGTCTCTCAGTCCCCTCTCTCTCTCAGGGAGATATCTGTACACTGACTGGTGTCTCTCAGTCTCTCTCTCTCAGGGAGATATCTGTACACTGACTGGTGTCTCTCAGTCTCTCTCTCTCAGGGAGATATCTGTACACTGACTGGTGTCTCTCAGTCCCTCTCCCTCAGGGAGATATCTGTACACTGACTGGTGTCTCTCAGTCCCTCTGTCAGGGAGATATCTGTACACTGACTGGTGTCTCTCAGTCTCTCTCTCTCAGGGAGATATCTGTACACTGACTGGTGTCTCTCAGTCTCTCTCTCTCTCAGGGAGATATCTGCACACTGACTGGTGTCTCTCAGTCCCCTCTCTCTCAGGGAGATATCTGTACACTGACTGGTGTCTCTCAGTCCCCTCTGTCTCAGGGAGATATCTGTACACTGACTGGTGTCTCTCAGTCCCTCTCTCTCTCAGGGATATATCTGAACACTGACTGGTGTCTCTCAGTCCCCTCTCTCTCAGGGAGATATCTGTACACTGACTGGTATCCCTCAGTCCCTCTCTCTCTCAGGGACATATCTGTACACTGACTGGTGTCTCTCAGTCCCCGCTCTCTCTCTCAGGGAGATATCTGTTCACTGACTGGTGTCTCACATTCCCCTCTCTCTCTCAGGGAGATATCTGAACACTGACTGGTGTCTCTCAGTCCCTCTCTCTCTCTCAGGGAGATATCTGTACACTGACTGGTATCTCTCAGTCTCTCTCTCTCTCTCAGGGAGATATCTGTACACTGACTGGTGTCTCTCAGTCCCCTCTCTCTCTCTGTCAGGGAGATATCTGTACACTGACTGGTGTCTCTCAGTACCCTCTCTCTCAGGGAGATATCTGTACACTGACTGGTGTCTCTCAGTCCCCTCTGTCTCAGGGAGATATCTGTACACTGACTGGTGTCTCTCAGTCCCCTCTCTCTCAGGGAGATATCTGTACACTGACTGGTATCCCTCAGTCCCTCTGTCTCTCAGGGACATATCTGTACACTGACTGGTGTCTCTCAGTCCCCGCTCTCTCTCTCAGGGAGATATCTGTACACTGACTGGTGACTCTCAGTCCCTCTCTCTCTCAGGGAGATATCTGTACACTGACTGGTGTCTCTCATTCCCCTCTCTTTCTCAGGGAGATATCTGTACACTGACTGGTGTCTCTCAGTCCTCTCTCTCTCAGGGAGATATCTGTACACTGACTGGTGTATCACATTCCCCTCTCTCACAGGGAGATATCTGTACACTGACTGGTGTCTCTCAGTCCCTCTCTCTCTCAGGGAGATATCTGAACACTGACTGGTGTCTCTCAGTCCCCTCTCTCTCAGGGAGATATCTGTACACTGACTGGTGTCTCTCAGTCCCCTCTCTCTCAGGGAGATATCTGTACACTGACTGGTGACTCTCAGTCCTCTGTCTCTCAGGGAGATATCTGTACACTGACTGGTGTCTCTCAGTCCCCTCTCTCTCTCAGGGAGATATCTGTACACTGACTGGTGTCTCTCAGTCCCTCTCTCTCAGGGAGATATCTGTACACTGACTGGTGTCTCTCAGTCCCTCTCTCTCTCAGGGAGATATCTGTACACTGACTGGTGTCTCTCAGTCCCCCCTCTCTCTCTCAGGGAGATATCTGTACACTGACTGGTGTCTCTCAGTCTCTCTCTCTCTCAGGGAGTTATCTGTACACTGACTGGTGTCTCTCAGTCCCCCCTCTCTCTCTCAGGGAGATATTTGTACACTGACTGGTGTCTCTCAGTCCCCCTCTCTCTCAGGGAGATATCTGTACGCTGACTGGTGTCTCTCAGTCCCCTCTCTCTCTCTCAGGGAGATATCTGTACACTGGTGTCTCTCAGTCCATCTCTCTCAGGGAGATATCTGTACACTGACTGGTGTCTCTCAGTCCCCTCTCTCTCTCTCAGGGAGATATCTGTACACTGACTGGTGTCTCTCAGTCCCTCTCTCTCAGGGAGATATCTGTACACTGACTGGTGTCTCTCAGTCCCCTCTCTCTCTGGGAGATATCTGTACACTGGTGTCTCTCAGTCCCCTCTCTCTCTCAGGGAGATATCTGTACACTGACTGGTGTCTCTCAGTCCCTCTCTCTCTCAGTGAGATATCTGTACACTGACTGGTGTCTCTCAGTCCCTCTCTCTCTCAGGGAGATATCTGTACACTGACTGGTGTCTCTCAGTCCCTCTCTCTCAGGGAGATATCTGTACACTGACTGGTGTCTCACATTCCCCTCTCTCTCTGAGGGAGATATCTGTACACTGACTGGTGTCTCACATTCCCCTCTCTCTCTCAGGGAGATATCTGAACACTGACTGGTGTCTCTCAGTCCCTCTCTCTCTCTCAGGGAGATATCTGTACACTGACTGGTGTCTCTCAGTCTCTCTCTCTCTCTCAGGGAGATATCTGTACACTGACTGGTGTCTCTCAGTCCCCTCTCTCTCTCTGTCAGGGAGATATCTGTACACTGACTGGTGTCTCTCAGTACCCTCTCTCTCAGGGAGATATCTGTACACTGACTGGTGTCTCTCAGTCCCCTTTCTCTCAGGGAGATATCTGTACACTGACTGGTGTCTCTCAGTCCCTCTCTCTCTCAGGGAGATATCTGTACACTGACTGGTGTCTCTCAGTCCCTCTCTCTCAGGGAGATATCTGTACACTGACTGGTGTCTCTCAGTCCCCTCTCTCTCTCAGGGAGATATCTGTACACTGACTGGTGTCTCTCAGTCCCCTCTGTTTCAGGGAGATATCTGTACACTGACTGGTGTCTCTCAGTCCCTCTCTCTCTCAGGGAGATATCTGAACACTGACTGGTGTCTCTCAGTCCCCTCTCTCTCAGGGAGATATCTGTACACTGACTGGTATCCCTCAGTCCCTCTCTCTCTCAGGGACATATCTGTACACTGACTGGTGTCTCTCAGTCCCCGCTCTCTCTCTCAGGGAGATATCTGTACACTGACTGGTGACTCTCAGTCCCTCTCTCTCTCAGGGAGATATCTGTACACTGACTGGTGTCTCTCATTCCCCTCTCTCTCTCAGGGAGATATCTGTACACTGACTGGTGTCTCTCAGTCCTCTCTCTCTCAGGGAGATATCTGTACACTGACTGGTGTCTCACATTCCCCTCTCTCACAGGGAGATATCTGTACACTGACTGGTGTCTCTCAGTCCCTCTCTCTCTCAGGGAGATATCTGAACACTGACTGGTGTCTCTCAGTCCCCTCTCTCTCAGGGAGATATCTGTACACTGACAGGTGTCTCTCAGTCCCTCTCTCTCAGGGAGATATCTGTACACTGACTGGTGTCTCTCAGTCCCTCTCTCTCTCAGGGAGATATCTGTACACTGACTGGTGTCTCACATTCCCCTCTCTCTCAGGGAGATATCTGTACACTGACTGGTGTCTCTCACTCTCTCTCTCTCAGGGAGATATCTGTACACTGACTGGTGTCTCTCAGTCCCTCTCTCTCTCAGGGAGATATCTGTACACTGACTGGTGTCTCTCAGTCCCTCTCTCTCTCTCAGGGAGATATCTGTACACTGACTGGTATCCCTCAGTCCCTCTCTCTCAGGGAGATATCTGTACACTGACTGGTGTCTCTCAGTCCCTCTCTCTCTCAGGGAGATATCTGTACACTGACTGGTGTCTCTCAGTCCCTCTCTCTCAGGGAGATATCTGTACACTGACTGGTGTCTCTCAGACCCTCTCTCTCTCTCAGGGAGATATCTGTACACTGACTGGTGTCTCTCAGTTCCTCTCTCTCTGGGAGATATCTGTACACTGACTGGTGTCTCTCATTCCTCTCTCTCTCTCAGGGAGATATCTGTACACTGACTGGTGTCTCTCACTCTCTCTCTCTCAGGGAGATATCTGTACACTGACTGGTGTCTCTCAGTCCCTCTCTCTCAGGGAGATATCTGTACACTGACTGGTGTGTCTCAGTCCCTCTCTCTCTCAGGGAGATATCTGTGCACTGACTGGTGTCTCTCAGTCCCCTCTCTCTCTCTCAGGGAGATATCTGTACACTGACTGGTGTCTCTCACTCTCTCTCTCTCAGGGAGATATCTGTACACTGACTGGTGTCTCTCAGTCCCTCTCTCTCTCTCAGGGAGATATCTGTACACTGACTGGTGTCTCTCAGTCCCCTCTCTCTCTCAGGGAGATATCTGTACACTGACTGGTGTCTCTCACTCTCTCTCTCTCAGGGAGATATCTGTACACTGACTGGTGTCTCTCAGTCCATCTCTCTCTCAGGGAGATATCTGTACGCTGACTGGTGTCTCTCAGTCCCCTCTCTCTCAGGGAGATATCTGTACACTGACTGGTGTCTCTCAGTCCCTCTCTCTCTCAGGGAGATATCTGTACACTGACTGGTGTCTCTCTGTGCCTCTCTCTCAGGGAGATATCTGTACACTGACTGGTGTCTCTCAGTCCCTCTCTCTCTCAGGGAGATATCTGTACACAGACTGATGTCTCTCTGTCCCTCTCTCTCAGGGAGATATCTGTACACTGACTGGTGTCTCTCAGTCTCTCTCTCTCTCTCAGGGAGATATCTGTACACTGACTGGTGACTCTCAGTCCCTCTCTCTCTCAGGGAGATATCTGTACACTGACTGGTGTCTCTCATTCCCCTCTCTTTCTCAGGGAGATATCTGTACACTGACTGGTGTCTCTCAGTCCTCTCTCTCTCAGGGAGATATCTGTACACTGACTGGTGTATCACATTCCCCTCTCTCACAGGGAGATATCTGTACACTGACTGGTGTCTCTCAGTCCCTCTCTCTCTCAGGGAGATATCTGAACACTGACTGGTGTCTCTCAGTCCCCTCTCTCTCAGGGAGATATCTGTACACTGACTGGTGTCTCTCAGTCCCCTCTCTCTCAGGGAGATATCTGTACACTGACTGGTGACTCTCAGTCCTCTGTCTCTCAGGGAGATATCTGTACACTGACTGGTGTCTCTCAGTCCCCTCTCTCTCTCAGGGAGATATCTGTACACTGACTGGTGTCTCTCAGTCCCTCTCTCTCAGGGAGATATCTGTACACTGACTGGTGTCTCTCAGTCCCTCTCTCTCTCAGGGAGATATCTGTACACTGACTGGTGTCTCTCAGTCCCCCCTCTCTCTCTCAGGGAGATATCTGTACACTGACTGGTGTCTCTCAGTCTCTCTCTCTCTCAGGGAGTTATCTGTACACTGACTGGTGTCTCTCAGTCCCCCCTCTCTCTCTCAGGGAGATATTTGTACACTGACTGGTGTCTCTCAGTCCCCCTCTCTCTCAGGGAGATATCTGTACGCTGACTGGTGTCTCTCAGTCCCCTCTCTCTCTCTCAGGGAGATATCTGTACACTGGTGTCTCTCAGTCCATCTCTCTCAGGGAGATATCTGTACACTGACTGGTGTCTCTCAGTCCCCTCTCTCTCTCTCAGGGAGATATCTGTACACTGACTGGTGTCTCTCAGTCCCTCTCTCTCAGGGAGATATCTGTACACTGACTGGTGTCTCTCAGTCCCCTCTCTCTCTGGGAGATATCTGTACACTGGTGTCTCTCAGTCCCCTCTCTCTCTCAGGGAGATATCTGTACACTGACTGGTGTCTCTCAGTCCCTCTCTCTCTCAGAGAGATATCTGTACACTGACTGGTGTCTCTCAGTCCCTCTCTCTCTCAGGGAGATATCTGTACACTGACTGGTGTCTCTCAGTCCCTCTCTCTCAGGGAGATATCTGTACACTGACTGGTGTCTCACATTCCCCTCTCTCTCTGAGGGAGATATCTGTACACTGACTGGTGTCTCACATTCCCCTCTCTCTCTCAGGGAGATATCTGAACACTGACTGGTGTCTCTCAGTCCCTCTCTCTCTCTCAGGGAGATATCTGTACACTGACTGGTGTCTCTCAGTCTCTCTCTCTCTCTCAGGGAGATATCTGTACACTGACTGGTGTCTCTCAGTCCCCTCTCTCTCTCTGTCAGGGAGATATCTGTACACTGACTGGTGTCTCTCAGTACCCTCTCTCTCAGGGAGATATCTGTACACTGACTGGTGTCTCTCAGTCCCCTTTCTCTCAGGGAGATATCTGTACACTGACTGGTGTCTCTCAGTCCCTCTCTCTCTCAGGGAGATATCTGTACACTGACTGGTGTCTCTCAGTCCCTCTCTCTCAGGGAGATATCTGTACACTGACTGGTGTCTCTCAGTCCCCTCTCTCTCTCAGGGAGATATCTGTACACTGACTGGTGTCTCTCAGTCCCCTCTGTTTCAGGGAGATATCTGTACACTGACTGGTGTCTCTCAGTCCCTCTCTCTCTCAGGGAGATATCTGAACACTGACTGGTGTCTCTCAGTCCCCTCTCTCTCAGGGAGATATCTGTACACTGACTGGTATCCCTCAGTCCCTCTCTCTCTCAGGGACATATCTGTACACTGACTGGTGTCTCTCAGTCCCCGCTCTCTCTCTCAGGGAGATATCTGTACACTGACTGGTGACTCTCAGTCCCTCTCTCTCTCAGGGAGATATCTGTACACTGACTGGTGTCTCTCATTCCCCTCTCTCTCTCAGGGAGATATCTGTACACTGACTGGTGTCTCTCAGTCCTCTCTCTCTCAGGGAGATATCTGTACACTGACTGGTGTCTCACATTCCCCTCTCTCACAGGGAGATATCTGTACACTGACTGGTGTCTCTCAGTCCCTCTCTCTCTCAGGGAGATATCTGAACACTGACTGGTGTCTCTCAGTCCCCTCTCTCTCAGGGAGATATCTGTACACTGACAGGTGTCTCTCAGTCCCTCTCTCTCAGGGAGATATCTGTACACTGACTGGTGTCTCTCAGTCCCTCTCTCTCTCAGGGAGATATCTGTACACTGACTGGTGTCTCACATTCCCCTCTCTCTCAGGGAGATATCTGTACACTGACTGGTGTCTCTCACTCTCTCTCTCTCAGGGAGATATCTGTACACTGACTGGTGTCTCTCAGTCCCTCTCTCTCTCAGGGAGATATCTGTACACTGACTGGTGTCTCTCAGTCCCTCTCTCTCTCTCAGGGAGATATCTGTACACTGACTGGTATCCCTCAGTCCCTCTCTCTCAGGGAGATATCTGTACACTGACTGGTGTCTCTCAGTCCCTCTCTCTCTCAGGGAGATATCTGTACACTGACTGGTGTCTCTCAGTCCCTCTCTCTCAGGGAGATATCTGTACACTGACTGGTGTCTCTCAGACCCTCTCTCTCTCTCAGGGAGATATCTGTACACTGACTGGTGTCTCTCAGTTCCTCTCTCTCTGGGAGATATCTGTACACTGACTGGTGTCTCTCATTCCTCTCTCTCTCTCAGGGAGATATCTGTACACTGACTGGTGTCTCTCACTCTCTCTCTCTCAGGGAGATATCTGTACACTGACTGGTGTCTCTCAGTCCCTCTCTCTCAGGGAGATATCTGTACACTGACTGGTGTGTCTCAGTCCCTCTCTCTCTCAGGGAGATATCTGTGCACTGACTGGTGTCTCTCAGTCCCCTCTCTCTCTCTCAGGGAGATATCTGTACACTGACTGGTGTCTCTCACTCTCTCTCTCTCAGGGAGATATCTGTACACTGACTGGTGTCTCTCAGTCCCTCTCTCTCTCTCAGGGAGATATCTGTACACTGACTGGTGTCTCTCAGTCCCCTCTCTCTCTCAGGGAGATATCTGTACACTGACTGGTGTCTCTCACTCTCTCTCTCTCAGGGAGATATCTGTACACTGACTGGTGTCTCTCAGTCCATCTCTCTCTCAGGGAGATATCTGTACGCTGACTGGTGTCTCTCAGTCCCCTCTCTCTCAGGGAGATATCTGTACACTGACTGGTGTCTCTCAGTCCCTCTCTCTCTCAGTGAGATATCTGTACACTGACTGGTGTCTCTCTGTGCCTCTCTCTCAGGGAGATATCTGTACACTGACTGGTGTCTCTCAGTCCCTCTCTCTCTCAGGGAGATATCTGTACACAGACTGGTGTCTCTCTGTCCCTCTCTCTCAGGGAGATATCTGTACACTGACTGGTGTCTCTCAGTCTCTCTCTCTCTATCAGGGAGATATCTGTACACTGACTGGTGTCTCTCATTCCCCTCTCTCTCAGGGAGATATCTGTACACTGACCGGTGTCTCTCAGTCCCCTCTCTCTCTCAGGGAGATATCTGTACACTGACTTGTGTCTCTCAGTCTCTCTCTCTCAGGGAGATATCTGTACACTGACTGGTGTCTCTCAGTCTCTCTCTCTCAGGGAGATATCTGTACACTGACTGGTGTCTCTCAGTCCCTCTCTCTCAGGGAGATATCTGTACACTGACTGGTGTCTCTCAGTCCCTCTGTCAGGGAGATATCTGTACACTGACTGGTGTCTCTCAGTCTCTCTCTCTCAGGGAGATATCTGTACACTGACTGGTGTGTCTCAGTCTCTCTCTCTCTCAGGGAGATATCTGCACACTGACTGGTGTCTCTCAGTCCCCTCTCTCTCAGGGAGATATCTGTACACTGACTGGTGTCTCTCAGTCCCTCTCTCTCTCAGGGAGATATCTGTACACTGACTGGTGTCTCAGTCTCCTCTCTCTCAGTGAGATATCTGCACACTGACTGGTGTCTCTCAGTCCCCTCTCTCAGGGAGATATATGTACACTGACTGGTGTCTCTCAGTCCCTCTCTGTCTCAGGAACATATCTGTACACTGACTGGTGTCTCTCAGTCCCTCTCTCTCAGGGACATATCTGTACACTGACTGGTGTCTCTCAGTCTCTCTCTCTCAGGGAGATATCTGTACACTGACTGGTGTCTCTCAGTCTCTCTCTCTCTCAGGGAGATATCTGTACACTGACTGGTGTCTCAGTCTCCTCTCTCTCAGGGAGATATCTGTACACTGACTGGTGTCTCTCAGTCCCTCTCTCTCTCAGGGAGATATCTGTACACTGACTGGTGTCTCTCAGTCCCTCTCTGTCTCAGGGAGATATCTGTACATTAACTGGTGTCTCTCAGTCCCCTCTCTCTCAGGGAGATATCTATACACTGACTGGTGTCTCTCATTCCCCTCTCTCTCTCTTTCAGGGAGAAATCTGTACACTGACTGGTGTCTCTCTGTCCCTCTGTCAGGGAGATATCTGTACACTGACTGGTGTCTCTCAGTCTCTCTCTCTCAGGGAGATATCTGTACACTGACTGGTGTCTCTCAGTCTCTCTCTCGCTCAGGGAGATATCTGCACACTGGTGTCTCTTAGACCCCTCTCTCTATCAGGGAGATATCTGTACACTGACTGGTGTCTCTCAGTCCCTCTGTCAGGGAGATATCTGTACACTGACTGGTGTCTCTCAGTCTCTCTCTCTCTCAGGGAGATTTCTGCACACTGACTGGTGTCTCTCAGTCCCCTCTCTCTCAGGGAGATATATGTACACTGACTGGTGTCTCTCATTCCCTCTCTCTCTCTGGGAGATATCTGTACACTGACTGGTATCTCTCAGTCCCTCTCTCTCTCTCTCAGGGAGATATCTGTACACTGACTGGTGTCTCTCAGTCCCTCTCTCTCTCAGGGAGATATCTGCACACTGACTGGTGTCTCTCAGTCCCCTCTCTCTCAGGGAGATATCTGTACACTGACTGGTGTCTCTCAGTCTCTCTCTCTCTCAGGGAGATATCTGCACACTGACTGGTGTCTCTCAGTCCCCTCCCTCAGGGAGATATATGTACACTGACTGGTGTGTCTCAGTCCCCTCTCTCTCAGGGAGATATCTATACACTGACTGGTGTCTCTCATTCCCCTCTCTCTCTCTTTCAGGGAGAAATCTGTACACTGACTGGTGTCTCTCTGTCCCTCTGTCAGGGAGATATCTGTACACTGACTGGTGTCTCTCAGTCTCTCTCTCTCAGGGAGATATCTGTACACTGACTGGTGTCTCTCAGTCTCTCTCTCGCTCAGGGAGATATCTGCACACTGGTGTCTCTTAGACCCCTCTCTCTATCAGGGAGATATCTGTACACTGACTGGTGTCTCTCAGTCCCTCTGTCAGGGAGATATCTGTACACTGACTGGTGTCTCTCAGTCTCTCTCTCTCTCAGGGAGATTTCTGCACACTGACTGGTGTCTCTCAGTCCCCTCTCTCTCAGGGAGATATATGTACACTGACTGGTGTCTCTCATTCCCTCTCTCTCTCTGGGAGATATCTGTACACTGACTGGTATCTCTCAGTCCCTCTCTCTCTCTCTCAGGGAGATATCTGTACACTGACTGGTGTCTCTCAGTCCCTCTCTCTCTCAGGGAGATGTCTGCACACTGACTGGTGTCTCTCAGTCCCCTCTCTCTCAGGGAGATATCTGTACACTGACTGGTGTCTCTCAGTCTCTCTCTCTCTCAGGGAGATATCTGCACACTGACTGGTGTCTCTCAGTCCCCTCTCTCAGGGAGATATATGTACACTGACTGGTGTCTCTCAGTCCCTCTCTCTCTCAGGAAGATATCTGTACACTGACTGGTGTCTCTCAGTCCCTCTCTCTCTCAGGGAGATATCTGTACACTGACTGGTGTCTCTCAGTCTCTCTCTCTCAGGGAGATATCTGTACATTGACTGGTGTCTCTCAGTCCCCTCTCTCTCAGGGAGATATCTGTACACTGACTGGTGTAACTCAGTCCCCTCTCTCTCTCAGGGAGATATCTGTACACTGACTGGTGTCTCTCAGTCTCTCTCTCTCAGGGAGATATCTGTACACTGACTGGTGTCTTTCAGTCTCTCTCTCTCTCAGGGAGATATCTGCACACTGACTGGTGACTCTCAGTCCCCTCTCTCTCAGGGAGATATATGTACACTGACTGGTGTCTCTCAGTCCCTCTCTCTCTCAGGGAGATATCTGTACACTGACTGGTGTCTCTCAGTCCCTCTCTCTCAGGGAGATATCTGTACACTGACTGGTGTCTCTCATTCCCCTCTCTCTCTCAGGGAGATATCTGTACACTGACTGGTGTCTCTCAGTCTCTCTCTCTCAGGGAGATATCTGTACACTGACTGGTGTCTCTCAGTCCCTCTCTCTCAGGGAGATATCTGTACACTGACTGGTGTCTCTCAGTCCCTCTCTCTCTCAGGGAGATATCTGTACACTGACTGGTGTCTCTCAGTCTCTCTCTCTCAGGGAGATATCTGTACACTGACTGGTGTCTCTCAGTCTCTCTCTCTCTCAAGGAGATATCTGTACACTGACTGGTGTCTCAGTCTCCTCTCTCTCAGGGAGATATCTGTACACTGACTGGTGTTTCTCAGTCTCTCTCTCTCAGGGAGATATCTGTACACTGACTGGTGTCTCTCAGTCCCCTCTCTCTCAGGGAGATATCTGTACACTGACTGGTGTCTCTCAGTCCCTCTCTCTCAGGGAGATATCTGTACACTGACTGGTGTCTCTCAGTCCCCTCTCTCTCTCTCAGGGAGATATCTGTACACTGACTGGTGTCTCTCAGTCCCCTCTCTCTCAGGGAGATATCTGTACACTGACTGGTGTCTCTCATTCCCCTCTCTCTCTCTCTCAGGGAGAAATCTGTACACTGACTGGTGTCTCTCAGTCCCTCTGTCAGGGAGATATCTGTACACTGACTGGTGTCTCTCAGTCTCTCTCTCTCAGGGAGATATCTGTACACTGACTGGTGTCTCTCAGTCTCTCTCTCTCTCAGGGAGATATCTGCACACTGACTGCTGTCTCTCTGTTCCCTCTCTCTCAGGGAGATATATGTACACTGACTGGTGTCTCTCAGTCCCTCTCTCTCTCAGGGTGATATCTGTACACTGACTGGTGTCTCTCAGTCTCTCTCTCTCTCAGGGAGATATCTGCACACTGACTGGTGTCTCTCAGTCCCCTCTCTCAGGGAGATATCTGTACACTGACTGGTGTAACTCAGTCCCCTCTCTCTCTCAGGGAGATATCTGTACACTGACTGGTGTCTCTCAGTCTCTCTCTCTCAGGGAGATATCTGTAACTGACTGGTGTCTTTCAGTCTCTCTCTCTCTCAGGGAGATATCTGCACACTGACTGGTGTCTCTCAGTCCCCTCTCTCTCAGGGAGATATATGTACACTGACTGGTGTCTCTCAGTCCCTCTCTCTCAGGGAGATATCTGTACACTGACTGGTGTATCTCAGTCCCCTCTCTCTCTCTCAGGGAGATATCTGTACACTGACTGGTGTCTCTCAGTCCCCTCTCTCTCAGGGAGATATCTGTACACTGACTGGTGTCTCTCATTCCCCTCTCTCTCTCTCTCAGGGAGAAATCTGTACACTGACTGGTGTCTCTCAGTACCCTCTCTCTCTCAGGGAGATATCTGTACACTGACTGGTGTCTGTCAGACCCCTCTCTCTCAGGGAGATATCTGTACACTGACTGGTGTCTCTCAGTCTCTCTCTCGCTCAGGGAGATATCTGTACACTGACTGGTGTCTCTCCGTCTCTCTCTCGCTCAGGGAGTTATCTGTACACTGACTGGTGTCTCTCAGTCTCTCTCGCTCAAGGAGATTTCTGTACACTGACTGGTGTCTCTCAGTCTCTCTCTCGCTCAGGGAGATATCTGTACACTGACTGGTGTCTCTCAGTCCCCTCTCTCTCAGGGAGATATCTGTACACTGACTGGTGTCTCTCAGTCCCCTCTCTCACAGGGAGATATCTGTACACTGACTGGTGTCTCTCAGTCCCCTCTCTCTCTCAGGGTGATATCTGTACACTGACTGGTGTCTCTCAGTCCCTCTCTCTCTCTCAGGGAGATATCTGTACACTGACTGGTGTCTCTCAGTCCCCTCTCTCTCTGAGGGAGATATCTGTACACTGACTGGTGTCTCTCAGTCCCTCTCTCTCTCAGGGAGATATCTGTACACTGACTGGTGTCTCTCAGTCCCTCTCTCTCTCAGGGAGATATCTGTACACTGACTGGTGTCTCTCAGTCCCTCTCTCTCAGGGAGATATCTGTACACTGACTGGAGTCTCTCAGTCCCTCTCTCTCAGGGAGATATCTGTACACTGACTGGTGTCTCTCAGTCCCCTCTCTCTCTGAGGGAGATATCTGTACACTGACTGGTCTCTCTCAGTCCCCTCTCTCTCTCTCAGGGAGATATCTGTACACTGACTGGTGTCTCTCAGTCCCTCTCTCTCTCAGGGAGATATCTGCACACTGACTGGTGTCTCTCAGTCCCTCTCTCTCTGAGGGAGATATCTGCACACTGACTGGAGGCTCTCAGTCCCTCTCTGTCAGGGAGATATCTGTAGTGTGTGTATTATTTCGGTTTCTGACGGATACGTACCCCTCCCTGGAGCAGCCAAATCTCTGCTCCACATCGTGCTGTAACAGGCCAATTAATAGTGACGTCAGCTCTGGAGTTATCATGTCTGGGAGTTTGAGCAGCTGGGATTGTGAAAGAGGCAGATACATAGAGGGAGACAGAGAAATTAGTGAGAGTATGAATTGTTCAATGAGTTATGATTAAAAGAAAAATGAATGTGGAAATGTTTGAATTTTCAGTGGGAGTGAAGGGAAAGGCTTTGTGTCCTTTGGGATAGTGTACAGTGGGAGTGAACGGGAAGGGGTTTGGGTCCATTGGAATTGAGTACAGTGGGAGTGAACGGGAAGGGGTTTGGGTCCATTGGGATTGTGGACAGTGGGAGTGAATGGGAAGGGGTTTGGGTCCATTGGGATTGTGGACAGTGGGAGTGAACGGGAAGGGGTTTGGGTCCATTGGGATTGTGGACAGTGGGAGTGAATGGGAAGGGGTTTGGGTCCATTGGGATTGTGGACAGTGGGAGTGAACGGGAAGGGGTTTGGGTCCATTGGGATTGTGGACAGTGGGAGTGAACGGGAAGGGGTTTGGGTCCATTGGGATTGTGGACAGTGGGAGTGAACAGGAAGGGGTTTGGGTCCATTGGGATTGTGTACAGTGGGAGTGAATGGGAAGGGGTTTGGGTCCATTGGGATTGTGGACAGTGGGAGTGAACGGGAAGGGGTTTGGGTCCATTGGGATTGTGGACAGTGGGAGTGAACGGGAAGGGGTTTGGGTCCATTGGGATTGTGTACAGTGGGAGTGAATGGGAAGGGGTTTGGGTCCATTGGGATTGTGTACATTGGGAGTGAACGGGAAGGGGTTTGGGTCCATTGGGATTGTGGACGGTGGGAGTGAACGGGAAGGGGTTTGGGTCCATTGGGATTGTGGACAGTGGGAGTGAATGGGAAGGGGTTTGGGTCCATTGGGATTGTGGACAGTGGGAGTGAACGGGAAGGGGTTTGGGTCCATTGGGATTGTGGACAGTGGGAGTGAATGGGAAGGGGTTTGGGTCCATTGGGATTGTGTACAGTGGGAGTGAATGGGAAGGGGTTTGGGTCCATTGGGATTGTGGACAGTGGGAGTGAACGGGAATGCTTTTGGCTCCATTGGAATTGAGTACAGTGGGAGTGAACGGGAAGGGGTTTGTGTCCATTGGGATTGTGGACAGTGTGAGTGAATGGGAAGGGGTTTGGGATTGGGTACGGTGGGAGTGAATGGGAAGAGGTTTGGGATTGGGTACGGTGGGAGTGAATGGGAAGAGGTTTGGGATTGTGGACAGTGGGAGTGAATGGGAAGGGGTTTGGGATTGGGTACGGTGGGAGTGAATGGGAAGAGGTTTGGGATTGGGAACGGTGGGAGTGAATGGGAAGAGGTTTGGGATTGGGTATGGTGGGAGTGAATGGGAAGAGGTTTGGGATTGGGTACGGTGGGAGTGAATGGGAAGGGTTTTGGGATTGGGTACGGTGGGAGTGAATGGGAAGAGGTTTGGCATTGGGTACGGTGGGAGTGAATGGGAAGGGGTTTGGGATTGGGTATGGTGGGAGTGAATGGGAAGAGGTTTCGGATTGGGTACGGTGGGAGTGAATGGGAAGAGGTTTCGGATTGGGTACGGTGGGAGTGAATGGGAAGAGGTTTGGGATTGGGTACGATGGGAGTGAATGGGAAGGGGTTTGGGATTGGGTACGGTGGGAGTGAATGGGAAGAGCTTTGGGATTGGGTACGGTGGGCGTGAATGGGAAGGGGTTTGGAATTGGGTACGGTGGGAGTGATTGGGAAGAGGTTTGGGATTGGGTACGGTGGGAGTGATTGGGAAGGTGTTTGGGATTGGGTACGGTGGGAGTGATTGGGAAGGGGTTTGGGATTGGGTACGGTGGGAGTGAATGGGAAGGGGTTTGGGATTGGGTACGGTGGGAGTGAATGGGAAGAGGTTTGGGATTGGGTAAGGTGGGAGTGAATGGGAAGAGGTTTGGGATTGGGTAAGTTGGGCGTGAATGGGAGGGGGTGTCTGCCCAGCGATGTTACCTTGGTAAGTGTGTCTTGCCCAACGTGTGTCCATTCATCTGTTTTCTTCTGGCGAAAAGGAGCGTGTCTGTACGGACCAGGAAGAGAGAATGTGAGGAAAGGAAAAAGGAAAGGAGGTTTTAGTGTGAGTTCCTCAACAGGCAAAATTCCGAGCTATCAATCGACTGGAGATTAGGAGAATGGGGTTCAATAGGCTGGAATATTAAATGGTGTGGGGAGTGAGGGGGAAAGTGGGATTAGACTGGGTGGAATATTACCGGTGCGGGGAGTGAGGGGGAAAGTGGAACTAGACTGGGTGGGATATTAAAGGTGCGGGGAGTGAGGTGGAGATCGGGATTAGACTGGGTGGGATATTAAAGGGTGCGGGGAGTGAGGGGGAGAGTGGGATTAGACTGGGTGGGATATTAAAGGGTGCGGGGAGTGAGGGGGAGAGTGGGATTAGACTGGGTGGGATATTAAAGGGTGCGGGGAGTGAGGGGGAGAGTGGGATTAGACTGGGTGGGATATTAAAGGGTGCGGGGAGTGAGGGGGAGACTGGGATTAGACTGGGTGGGATATTAAAGGGTGCGGGGAATGAGGGGGAGAGTGGGATTAGACTGGGTGGTATATTAAAGGGTGCGGGGAGTGAGGGGGAGAGTGGGATTAGACTGGGTGGGATATTAAAGGTGCGGGGAATGAGGAGGAGAGTGGGATTAGACTGGGTGGGATATTAAATTGTGTGGGAAGTGAGGGGGAAAGTGGGATGAGACTGGGTGGGATATTAAAGGGTGCGGGGAGTGAAGGGCAGAGTGGGATTAGACTGGGTGGTATATTAAAAGGTGTGGGGAGTGAGGGGGAGAGTGGGATTAGACTGGGTGGGATATTAAAGGGTGCGGGGAGAGAGGGGGAGAGTGTGATTAGACTGGGTGGGATATGAAAGGGTGCTGGGAGTGAGGGGGAGAGTGGGATTAGACTGGGTGGGATATTAAAGGGTGCGGGGAGTGAGGGTAAGAGTGGGATTAGACTGGGTGGGATATTAAAGGTGCGGGGAGTGAAGGGGTGAGTGGGTTTAGACTGGGTGGGATATTAAAGGGTGTGGGGAGTGAGGGGAAGAGTGGGATTAGACTGGGTGGGATATTAAAGGGTGCGGGGAGTGAGGGCGAGAGTGGGATTAGACTGGGTGGGATATTAAAGGGTGCGGGGAGTGAGGGGGAGAGTGGGATTAGACTGGGTGGGATAATAAATAGTGTGGGGAGTGAGTTGGAGATTGGGATTAGACTGGGTGGGATATTAAATAGTGCGGGGAGAGAGGGGGAGAGTGGGATTAGACTGGGTGGGATGTTAAAAATTGCGGGTTTTGGGGAGAGTGGGATGAGACTGGGTGAGATATTAAAGGATGCGGGGTGTGAGGGGGAGAGTGGGATTAGACTGGGTGGGAATTTTAAGGTTGCGTGAATTGAGGGGGAGAGTGGGATTAGACTGGGTGGGATATTAAAGGGTGCGGGGAGTGAGGGGGAGAGTGGGATTAGACTGGGTGGGATAATAAATAGTGTGGGGAGTGAGTTGGAGATTGGGATTAGACTGGGTGGGATATTAAATAGTGCGGGGAGAGAGGGGGAGAGTGGGATTAGACTGGGTGGGATGTTAAAAATTGCGGGTTTTGGGGAGAGTGGGATGAGACTGGGTGCGATATTAAAGGATGCGGGGTGTGAGCGGGAGAGTGGGATTAGACTGGGTGGGAATTTTAAGGTTGCGTGAATTGAGGGGGAGAGTGGGATTAGACTGGGTGGGATATTAAAGGGTGCGGGGAGTGAGGGGGAGAGTGGGATTAGATTTGGTGGGATATTAAAGGATGCGGGTTTGACGAGGAGAGTGGGATTATACTGGCTGGGATATTAAAGTTTTGGGGAGTGAGGTAAATGGGATTAGACTGGGTGGGATATTAAAGGGTGCGGGGAGTGAGGGGGAGAGTGGGATTAGACTGGGTGGGATATTAAAGGGAGCGGGGAGTGAGCGGGAGAGTGGGATTAGACTGGGTGTGATATTAAATGGTGCGGTGAGTGAGGGGGAGAGTGGGATTAGACTTGGTGGGATATTAAAGGGTGCGGGGAGTGAGGGGGAGAGTGGGATTAGACTGGGTGGGATATTAAAGTGTGCGGGGAGTGAAGGGGAGAGTGGGATTAGACTGGGTGGGATATTAAATGGTGCGGTGAGTGAGGGGGAGAGTGGGATTAGACTGGGTGGGATATTAAAGGGTGCGGGGAGTGAGGGGGAGAGTGGGATTAGACTGGGTGGGATATTAAAGTGTGCGGGGAGTGAGGGGGAGAGTGGGATTAGACTGGGTGGGATATTAAAGGGTGCAGGGAATGAGGGGGAGAGTGTGATTAGACTGGGTGGGATATTAAATTGTTGGGGGAGTGAGGAGGAGAGTGGGTTTAGACTGGGTGGGATATTAAAGGGTGTGGGGAGTGATGGGGATAGTGGGATTTGACTGGGTGGGATATTAAAGTGTGCCGGGATTGAGCGGGAGAGTGGGATTAGACTGGCTGGGATACTTAATAGTGTGGAGAGTGAGGGGGAGAGTTGGAATTAGATTGGGCGGGATATTAAAGGGTGCGGGGAGTGAGGTGGAGAGTGGGATTAGACTGGGTGGGATATTAAAGTGTGCGGGGAGTGAGGGGGAGAGTGGGATTAGACTGGGAGGGATATTAAAGATGCGGGGACTGAAGTGGGATAGTGGGATTTGACTGGGTGGGATAATAAAGTGTGCCGGGATTGAGCGGGAGAGTGGGATTAGACTGGCTGGGATACTTAATAGTGTGGAGAGTGAGGGGGAGAGTTGGAATTAGATTGGGCGGGATATTAAAGGGTGCGGGGAGTGAGGTGGAGAGTGGGATTAGACTGGGTGGGATATTAAAGTGTGCGGGGAGTGAGGGGGAGAGTGGGATTAGACTGGGAGGGATATTAAAGATGCGGGGACTGAAGTGGGAGAGTGGGATTAGACTGGGTGGGATATTAAAGTGTGAGGGGAGTAGGTGGACAGTGGGATTAGACTGGGTGGGTTATAAAAGGGTGCAGGGAGTGTGGGGGAGAGTGGGATTAGACTGGGTGGGATACTTAATAGTGTGGGGAGTGAGGGGGAGAGTGGAATTAGATTGGGTGGGATATGAAAGGTTGTGGGCAGTGAGGAGGAGAGTGGGATTAGACTGGGTGGGATATTAAAGGGTGCGGGGAGTGAGGGGGAGAGTGGTATTAGACTGGGTGGGATATTAAAGGCTGCGGGGTGTAAGGGGGACAGCGAGATTAGAGTGGGTGGGATATTAAACAGTGCGGGGAGTGAGTGGCAGAGTGGGATTAGACTGGGTGGGATATTAAAGGGTGCGGGGAGTGAGGGGTAGAGTGGGATTAGACTGGGTGGGATAATAAATAGTGTGGGGAGTGAGTTGGAGATTGGGATTAGACTGGGTGGGATATTAAATAGTGCGGGGAGAGAGGGGGAGAGTGGGATTAGACTGGGTGGGATGTTAAAAATTGCGGGTTTTGGGGAGAGTGGGATGAGACTGGGTGAGATATTAAAGGATGCGGGGTGTGAGGGGGAGAGTGGGATTAGACTGGGTGGGAATTTTAAGGTTGCGTGAATTGAGGGGGAGAGTGGGATTAGACTGGGTGGGATATTAAAGGGTGCGGGGAGTGAGGGGGAGAGTGGGATTAGACTGGGTGGGATAATAAATAGTGTGGGGAGTGAGTTGGAGATTGGGATTAGACTGGGTGGGATATTAAATAGTGCGGGGAGAGAGGGGGAGAGTGGGATTAGACTGGGTGGGATGTTAAAAATTGCGGGTTTTGGGGAGAGTGGGATGAGACTGGGTGCGATATTAAAGGATGCGGGGTGTGAGAGGGAGAGTGGGATTAGACTGGGTGGGAATTTTAAGGTTGCGTGAATTGAGGGGGAGAGTGGGATTAGACTGGGTGGGATATTAAAGGGTGCGGGGAGTGAGGGGGAGAGTGGGATTAGATTTGGTGGGATATTAAAGGATGCGGGTTTGACGAGGAGAGTGGGATTATACTGGCTGGGATATTAAAGTTTTGGGGAGTGAGGTAAATGGGATTAGACTGGGTGGGATATTAAAGGGTGCGGGGAGTGAGGGGGAGAGTGGGATTAGACTGGGTGGGATATTAAAGGGAGCGGGGAGTGAGCGGGAGAGTGGGATTAGACTGGGTGTGATATTAAATGGTGCGGTGAGTGAGGGGGAGAGTGGGATTAGACTTGGTGGGATATTAAAGGGTGCGGGGAGTGAGGGGGAGAGTGGGATTAGACTGGGTGGGATATTAAAGTGTGCGGGGAGTGAAGGGGAGAGTGGGATTAGACTGGGTGGGATATTAAATGGTGCGGTGAGTGAGGGGGAGAGTGGGATTAGACTGGGTGGGATATTAAAGGGTGCGGGGAGTGAGGGGGAGAGTGGGATTAGACTGGGTGGGATATTAAAGTGTGCGGGGAGTGAGGGGGAGAGTGGGATTAGACTGGGTGGGATATTAAAGGGTGCAGGGAATGAGGGGGAGAGTGTGATTAGACTGGGTGGGATATTAAATTGTTGGGGGAGTGAGGAGGAGAGTGGGTTTAGACTGGGTGGGATATTAAAGGGTGTGGGGGAGTGATGGGGATAGTGGGATTTGACTGGGTGGGATATTAAAGTGTGCCGGGATTGAGCGGGAGAGTGGGATTAGACTGGCTGGGATACTTAATAGTGTGGAGAGTGAGGGGGAGAGTTGGAATTAGATTGGGCGGGATATTAAAGGGTGCGGGGAGTGAGGTGGAGAGTGGGATTAGACTGGGTGGGATATTAAAGTGTGCGGGGAGTGAGGGGGAGAGTGGGATTAGACTGGGAGGGATATTAAAGATGCGGGGACTGAAGTGGGATAGTGGGATTTGACTGGGTGGGATAATAAAGTGTGCCGGGATTGAGCGGGAGAGTGGGATTAGACTGGCTGGGATACTTAATAGTGTGGAGAGTGAGGGGGAGAGTTGGAATTAGATTGGGCGGGATATTAAAGGGTGCGGGGAGTGAGGTGGAGAGTGGGATTAGACTGGGTGGGATATTAAAGTGTGCGGGGAGTGAGGGGGAGAGTGGGATTAGACTGGGAGGGATATTAAAGATGCGGGGACTGAAGTGGGAGAGTGGGATTAGACTGGGTGGGATATTAAAGTGTGAGGGGAGTAGGTGGACAGTGGGATTAGACTGGGTGGGTTATAAAAGGGTGCAGGGAGTGTGGGGGAGAGTGGGATTAGACTGGGTGGGATACTTAATAGTGTGGGGAGTGAGGGGGAGAGTGGAATTAGATTGGGTGGGATATGAAAGGTTGTGGGCAGTGAGGAGGAGAGTGGGATTAGACTGGGTGGGATATTAAAGGGTGCGGGGAGTGAGGGGGAGAGTGGTATTAGACTGGGTGGGATATTAAAGGCTGCGGGGTGTAAGGGGGACAGCGAGATTAGAGTGGGTGGGATATTAAGCAGTGCGGGGAGTGAGTGGCAGAGTGGGATTAGACTGGGTGGGATATTAAAGGGTGCGGGGAGTGAAGGGGGAGAGTGGGATTAGAATGGGTGGGATATTAAAGTGTGCGAGTAAAGAGGAGGAGAATGGGATGAGACTGGGTGGGGTATTAAAGGTTTTGGGGAGTGAGGGGGACAGTGGGATTAGACAGGATTCAATAATAAATGGTGCGGTGAGTGAGGGGGAGAGTGGGATTAGACTGGGTGGGATATTGAAGGATGCGGTGAGTGAGGGGGAGAGTGGGATTAGACTGGGTGGGATATTAAAGGGTGTGGGGAGTGATGGGGATAGTGGGATTTGACTGGGTGGGATATTAAAGGGTGCAGGGAATGAGGGGGAGAGTGGGATTAGACTGGGAGGGATATTAAAGGGTGCAGGGAATGAGGGGGAGAGTGTGATTAGACTGGGTGGGATATTAAATTGTTGGGGGAGTGAGGAGGAGAGTGGGTTTAGACTGGGTGGGATATTAAAGGGTGCAGGGAATGAGGGGGAGAGTGTGATTAGACTGGGTGGGATATTAAATTGTTGGGGGAGTGAGGAGGAGAGTGGGTTTAGACTGGGTGGGATATTAAAGGGTGCGTGGATTTAGGGGGAGAGTGGGATTAGACTGGCTGGGATATTAAATTGTTGGGGGAGTGAGGAGGAGAGTGGGTTTAGACAGGGTGGGATATTAAAGGGTGCGTGGATTTAGGGGGAGATTGGGATTAGACTGGCTGGGATATTAAATTGTTGGGGGAGTGAGGAGGAGAGTGGGTTTAGACTGGGTGGGATATTAAAGGGTGTGGGGAGTGATGGGGATAGTGGGATTTGACTGGGTGGGATATTAAAGTGTGCCGGGATTGAGGGAGAGAGTGGGATTAGACTGGGTGGGATATTAAATAGTGCGGGAGTGAGGGGGAGAGTGGGATTAGACTGGGTGGGATATTAAATGGTGCGGGGAGTGATGGAGAGAGTGGGATTAGACTGGGTGGGATATTAAAGGGTGCGGGGAGTGAGGGGGAGAGAGGGATTAGACTGGGTGGGATATTAAAGGGTGCGGGGAGTGAGGGGGAGAGTGGGATTAGACTGGGTGGGATATTAAAGTGTGCGGGGAGTGAGGGGGTGAGTGGGTTTAGACTGGGTGGGATAGTAAAGGTGCGGGGAGTGAGGGGGTGAGTGGGTTTAGACTGGGTGGGTTATTAAAGGGTGTGGGGAGTGAGGGGAAGAGTGGGATTAGACTGGGTGGGATATTAAAGGGTGTGGGGTGTGAGGAGGAGAGTGGGATTAGACTGGGTGGGATATTAAAGGGTGCAGGGAGTGAGGGGGAGAGTGAGATTAGACTGGGTGGGATATTAAAGGGTGCGGGGAGTGAGGGGGAGAGTGGGATTAGACTGGGTGGGATAATAAATGGTGTGGGGAGTGAGTTGGAGATTGGGATTAGACTGGGTGGGATATTAAATAGTGCGGGGAGAGAGGGGGGAGAGTGGGATTAGACTGGGTGGAATGTTAAAAATTTCGGGTTTGGGGGAGAGTGGGATGAGACTGGGTGGGATATTAAAGGTGCGGGGAGTGAGGGGGGAGAGTGGGATTAGACTGGGTGGGATATTAAAGGGTGCGGGGAGTGAGGGGGAGAGTGGGATTAGACTGGGTGGAATATTAAAGGGTGTGGGGAGTGAGGAGGAGAGTGGGATTAGACTGGGTGGGATATTAAAGGGTGCAGGGAGTGAGGGGGAGAGTGAGATTAGACTGGGTGGGATATTACAGGATGCGGGTTTGACGAGGAGAGTGGGATTAGACTGGGTGGGATATTAAAGGGTGCTGGGAGTTCGGTTGAAAGTGGGATTGACTGGATGGTATATTAAAAGATTTGCAAAGTGATGGTGAGAGTGGGATTAGTCTGGGTGGGATATTAAATGGTGCGGGGAGTGCGGGGGGGGAGTGGTATTTGGGTGGGATATTAAATTGTGCGGGGAGTGAGGGGGAGAGTGGGATTAGACTGGGTGGGATATTAAAGGGTGCGGTGAGTGAGGGGGAGAGTGGGATTAGACTGGGTGGGATATTGAAGGGTGCGGAGAGTGATGGGGTGAGTGGGATTAGACTGGATGGGATATTAAAGGGTGCGGTGAGTGAGGGGGAGAGTGGGATTAGACTGGGTGGGATATTGAAGGGTGCGGAGAGTGATGGGGTGAGTGGGAATAGACTGGATGGGATATTAAAGGGTGCGGGGAATGAGGGGGAGAGTGGGATTAGACTGGGTGGGATATTAAAGGGTGCGGGGAGTGATGGTGTGAGTAGGATTTGACTTGGTGGGATAGTTAATAGTGTGGGGTCTGAGGGGGAGAGTGGGATTAGACTGGGTGGGATATTAAATTGTTGGGGGAGTGAGGGGGAGAGTGGGATTAGACTGGGTGGGATATTAAAGGATGCGGGGTGTGAGGGGGAGAGTGGGATTAGACTGGGTGGGATATTAAAGGATGCGGGGTGTGAGGGGGAGAGTGGGATTAGACTGGGTGGGATATTAAATGGTGCGGGGAGTAAGGGGGTGAGTGGGATTAGACTGGGTGGGATATTAAAGGATGCGGGGTGTGAGGGGGAGAGTGGGATTAGACTGGGTGGGATATTAAATGGTGCGGGGAGTAAGGGGGTGAGTGGGATTAGACTGGGTGGGATATTAAAGGGTGCGGGGAATGAGGGGGAGAGTGGGAGTAGATTTGGTGGGATATTAAAGGATGCGGGTTTGACGAGGAGAGTGGGATTATACTGGCTGGGATATTAAAGTGTGCGGGGAGTGAGGGGGAGAGTGGGATTAGACTGGGAGGGATATTAAAGATGCGGGGACTGAAGTGGGATAGTGGGATTTGACTGGGTGGGATAATAAAGTGTGCCGGGATTGAGCGGGAGAGTGGGATTAGACTGGCTGGGATACTTAATAGTGTGGAGAGTGAGGGGGAGAGTTGGAATTAGATTGGGCGGGATATTAAAGGGTGCGGGGAGTGAGGTGGAGAGTGGGATTAGACTGGGTGGGATATTAAAGTGTGCGGGGAGTGAGGGGGAGAGTGGGATTAGACTGGGAGGGATATTAAAGATGCGGGGACTGAAGTGGGAGAGTGGGATTAGACTGGGTGGGATATTAAAGTGTGAGGGGAGTAGGTGGACAGTGGGATTAGACTGGGTGGGTTATAAAAGGGTGCAGGGAGTGTGGGGGAGAGTGGGATTAGACTGGGTGGGATACTTAATAGTGTGGGGAGTGAGGGGGAGAGTGGAATTAGATTGGGTGGGATATGAAAGGTTGTGGGCAGTGAGGAGGAGAGTGGGATTAGACTGGGTGGGATATTAAAGGGTGCGGGGAGTGAGGGGGAGAGTGGTATTAGACTGGGTGGGATATTAAAGGCTGCGGGGTGTAAGGGGGACAGCGAGATTAGAGTGGGTGGGATATTAAGCAGTGCGGGGAGTGAGTGGCAGAGTGGGATTAGACTGGGTGGGATATTAAAGGGTGCGGGGAGTGAAGGGGGAGAGTGGGATTAGAATGGGTGGGATATTAAAGTGTGCGAGTAAAGAGGAGGAGAATGGGATGAGACTGGGTGGGGTATTAAAGGTTTTGGGGAGTGAGGGGGACAGTGGGATTAGACAGGATTCAATAATAAATGGTGCGGTGAGTGAGGGGGAGAGTGGGATTAGACTGGGTGGGATATTGAAGGATGCGGTGAGTGAGGGGGAGAGTGGGATTAGACTGGGTGGGATATTAAAGGGTGTGGGGAGTGATGGGGATAGTGGGATTTGACTGGGTGGGATATTAAAGGGTGCAGGGAATGAGGGGGAGAGTGGGATTAGACTGGGAGGGATATTAAAGGGTGCAGGGAATGAGGGGGAGAGTGTGATTAGACTGGGTGGGATATTAAATTGTTGGGGGAGTGAGGAGGAGAGTGGGTTTAGACTGGGTGGGATATTAAAGGGTGCAGGGAATGAGGGGGAGAGTGTGATTAGACTGGGTGGGATATTAAATTGTTGGGGGAGTGAGGAGGAGAGTGGGTTTAGACTGGGTGGGATATTAAAGGGTGCGTGGATTTAGGGGGAGAGTGGGATTAGACTGGCTGGGATATTAAATTGTTGGGGGAGTGAGGAGGAGAGTGGGTTTAGACAGGGTGGGATATTAAAGGGTGCGTGGATTTAGGGGGAGAGTGGGATTAGACTGGCTGGGATATTAAATTGTTGGGGGAGTGAGGAGGAGAGTGGGTTTAGACTGGGTGGGATATTAAAGGGTGTGGGGAGTGATGGGGATAGTGGGATTTGACTGGGTGGGATATTAAAGTGTGCCGGGATTGAGGGAGAGAGTGGGATTAGACTGGGTGGGATATTAAATAGTGCGGGAGTGAGGGGGAGAGTGGGATTAGACTGGGTGGGATATTAAATGGTGCGGGGAGTGATGGAGAGAGTGGGATTAGACTGGGTGGGATATTAAAGGGTGCGGGGAGTGAGGGGGAGAGAGGGATTAGACTGGGTGGGATATTAAAGGGTGCGGGGAGTGAGGGGGAGAGTGGGATTAGACTGGGTGGGATATTAAAGTGTGCGGGGAGTGAGGGGGTGAGTGGGTTTAGACTGGGTGGGATAGTAAAGGTGCGGGGAGTGAGGGGGTGAGTGGGTTTAGACTGGGTGGGTTATTAAAGGGTGTGGGGAGTGAGGGGAAGAGTGGGATTAGACTGGGTGGGATATTAAAGGGTGTGGGGTGTGAGGAGGAGAGTGGGATTAGACTGGGTGGGATATTAAAGGGTGCAGGGAGTGAGGGGGAGAGTGAGATTAGACTGGGTGGGATATTAAAGGGTGCGGGGAGTGAGGGGGAGAGTGGGATTAGACTGGGTGGGATAATAAATGGTGTGGGGAGTGAGTTGGAGATTGGGATTAGACTGGGTGGGATATTAAATAGTGCGGGGAGAGAGGGGGAGAGTGGGATTAGACTGGGTGGAATGTTAAAAATTTCGGGTTTGGGGGAGAGTGGGATGAGACTGGGTGGGATATTAAAGGTGCGGGGAGTGAGGGGGAGAGTGGGATTAGACTGGGTGGGATATTAAAGGGTGCGGGGAGTGAGGGGGAGAGTGGGATTAGACTGGGTGGAATATTAAAGGGTGTGGGGAGTGAGGAGGAGAGTGGGATTAGACTGGGTGGGATATTAAAGGGTGCAGGGAGTGAGGGGGAGAGTGAGATTAGACTGGGTGGGATATTACAGGATGCGGGTTTGACGAGGAGAGTGGGATTAGACTGGGTGGGATATTAAAGGGTGCTGGGAGTTCGGTTGAAAGTGGGATTGACTGGATGGTATATTAAAAGATTTGCAAAGTGATGGTGAGAGTGGGATTAGTCTGGGTGGGATATTAAATGGTGCGGGGAGTGCGGGGGGGAGTGGTATTTGGGTGGGATATTAAATTGTGCGGGGAGTGAGGGGGAGAGTGGGATTAGACTGGGTGGGATATTAAAGGGTGCGGTGAGTGAGGGGGAGAGTGGGATTAGACTGGGTGGGATATTGAAGGGTGCGGAGAGTGATGGGGTGAGTGGGATTAGACTGGATGGGATATTAAAGGGTGCGGTGAGTGAGGGGGAGAGTGGGATTAGACTGGGTGGGATATTGAAGGGTGCGGAGAGTGATGGGGTGAGTGGGAATAGACTGGATGGGATATTAAAGGGTGCGGGGAATGAGGGGGAGAGTGGGATTAGACTGGGTGGGATATTAAAGGGTGCGGGGAGTGATGGTGTGAGTAGGATTTGACTTGGTGGGATAGTTAATAGTGTGGGGTCTGAGGGGGAGAGTGGGATTAGACTGGGTGGGATATTAAATTGTTGGGGGAGTGAGGGGGAGAGTGGGATTAGACTGGGTGGGATATTAAAGGATGCGGGGTGTGAGGGGGAGAGTGGGATTAGACTGGGTGGGATATTAAAGGATGCGGGGTGTGAGGGGGAGAGTGGGATTAGACTGGGTGGGATATTAAATGGTGCGGGGAGTAAGGGGGTGAGTGGGATTAGACTGGGTGGGATATTAAAGGATGCGGGGTGTGAGGGGGAGAGTGGGATTAGACTGGGTGGGATATTAAATGGTGCGGGGGAGTAAGGGGGTGAGTGGGATTAGACTGGGTGGGATATTAAAGGGTGCGGGGAATGAGGGGGAGAGTGGGAGTAGATTTGGTGGGATATTAAAGGATGCGGGTTTGACAAGGAGAGTGGGATTATACTGGCTGGGATATTAAAGTTTTGGGGAGTGAGGTAAATGGGATTAGACTGGGTGGGATATTAAAGGGTGCGGGGAGTGAGGGGGAGAGTGGGATTAGACTGGGTGGGATATTAAAGGGAGCGGGGAGTGAGCGGGAGAGTGGGATTAGACTGGGTGTGATATTAAATGGTGCGGTGAGTGAGGGGGGAGAGTGGGATTAGACTTGGTGGGATATTAAAGGGTGTGGGGAGTGAGGGGGAGAGTGGGATTAGACTGGGTGGGATATTAAAGTGTGCGGGGAGTGAGGGGGGAGAGTGGGATTAGACTGGGTGGGATATTAAAGGGCACGGGCATTGGGGGAGAGTTGGATTACTCTGGGTTGGATTTTAAAAGGTGCAGGTTTGGGGGAGAGTGGGATTAGACTGGGTGAGATATTAAAGGGTGTGGGGAGTGAAGGGGAGATTGGGATTAGACTGGGTGGGATATTAAAGGGTGCGGGGAGTGAGGGGGGGACAGTGGGATTAGCCTGGGTGGGATATTAAAGGGTGCGGGGAGTGAGGGGGAGAGTGGGATTAGACTGGGTGGTATATTAAAGGGTGCGGGGAGTGAGGGGGAGAGTGGGATTAGACTGGGTGGGATATTAAAAAATGCGGAAAGTGAGGGTGAGAGTGGGATTAGACTGGGTGGGATATTTAAGGGTGCGGGGAGTGAAGGGGAGAGTGGGATTAGACTGGGTGGGATATTAAAGGGTGCGGGGAGTGAGGGGGAGAGTGGGATTAGACTGGGTGGGATATTAAAGGGTTTGGGGAGTGATGGGGAGAGTGGGATTTGACTGGGTGAGGTATTAAAGTATGCCGGGATTGAGGGGGAGAGTGGGATTAGACTGGGTGGGATATTAAAGGGTGCGGGGAGTGAGACGAAGTGGGATTCGACTGGGTGGGATATTAGAGGATGCGGGTTTGATGGGGAGAGTGGGATTAGACTGGGTGGGATATTAAAGGGTTTGGGGAGTGATGGGGAGTGTGGGATTTGACTGGGTGGGGTATTAAAGTATGCCGGGATTGAGGGGGAGAGTGGGATTAGACTGGGTGGGATATTAAAGGGTGGGGGAGTGATGGGGAGAGTGGGATTTGACTGGGTGGGATATTAAAGTGTGCCGGGATTGAGGGGGACAGTGGGATTAGACTGGGTGGGATACTTATTAGTGTGGGGAGTGAGGGGAAGCGTGGAATTAGATTAGGTGGGATATGAAAGGTTGTGGGCAGTGAGGAGGAGAGTGGGATTAGACTGGGTGGGATATTAAAGGTTGCGGGAATTGAGGGGGATAGTGGGATTAGACTGGGTGGGATATTTAAGTGTGCGGGAGTGAGGGGGAGAGTGGGATTAGACTGGGTGGGATATTAAAGATGCGGGGATGAAGTGGGAGGGTGGGATTAGACTTGGTGGGATATTAAAGATGCGGGGATGAAGTGGGAGGGTGGGATTAGACTGGGTGGGATATTAAAGTGTGAGGGGAGTAGGGGGAGAGTGGGATTAGACTGGGTGGGATATTAAAGTGTGAGGGGAGTAGGGGGAGAGTGGGATTAGACTGGGTGGGATATTAGAGGATGCGGGTTTGATGGGGAGAGTGGGATTAGACTGGGTGGGATATTAAAGTGTGCGGGGAGTAGGGGGAGAGTGGGATTAGACTGGGTGGGTTATTAAAGCTGCGGGGACTGAAGTGGGAGAGTGGGATTAGACTGGGTGGGATATTAAAGTGTGAGGGGAGTAGGGGGAGAGTGGGATTTGACTGGGTGGGATATTAAAGTGTGCGGGGTGTGAAGGTGAGAGTGGGATTAGACTGGGTGGGATATTAAATGATGCAGGAAGTGAGGGGGAGAGTGGGATTAGTCTGGGAGAGATATTGAATTGTTGGGGGAGTGAGGGGGAGAGTGGGATTAGACTGGGTGGGATATTAAAGGGTGCAGGGAGTGAGGGGGAGAGTGGGATTAGACTGGGTGGGATATTAAAGGGTGCGGGGAGTGAGCAGAAGAGTGGGATTAGACTGGGTGGAATATTAAAGGGTGCGGGGAGTGAGGAGAAGAAGGGATTCGACTGGGTGGCTTATTGAAGGGTGCGGAAAGTGAGGGTCAGAGTGGGATTCGACTGTTTGGGATATTTAAGGGTGCGGGGAGTGAGGGGGGAGAGTGAGATTAGACTGGGTGGGATATTTAAGGGTGCGGAAAGTGAGGGGCAGAGTGGGATTAGACTACGTGGGATATTAAAGTGTGCGGGGAGTGAGGGGGGAGAGTGGGATTAGACTGGGTGGGATATTAAAGGGTGCGGGGAGTGAGGGGGAAATTGGGATTAGACTGGGTGGGATATTAAAGGGTGCGGGCATGAGGGGGAGAGTTTGGGATTAGACTGGGTGGTTTATGGAGGGTGCGGGGAGTGATGGGGGAGAGTGGGATTAGACTGGGTGGGATATTAGAGGATGCGGGTTTGATGGGGAGAGTGGGATTAGACTGGGTGGGATATTAAAGGGTGCTGGGAGTGCGGTTGAGAGTGGGATTGATTGGGTGGTATATTAAAGGATGCGCAAAGTGAGGGGGAGAGTGGGATTAGACTGGGTGGGATATTAAATGGTGCGGGGAGTGCGGAGGGGAGTGGCATTTGACTGGGTGGGATATTAAAGATGCGGGGATGAAGTGGGAGGGTGGGATTAGACTGGGTGGGATATTAAAGATGCGGGGATGAAGTGGGAGGGTGGGATTTGACTGGGTGGGATATTAAAGTGTGAGGGGAGTAGGGGGAGAGTGGGATTAGACTGGGTGGGATATTAAAGTGTGCGCGGAGTAGGGGGAGAGTGGGATTAGACTGGGTGGGACATTAATGGGTGCGGGGAGTGAGGGGGAGAGTGGGATTAGACTGGGTGCGATATTAAAGTGTGCGGAGTGTGAAGGTGAGAGTGGGATTAGACTGGGTGGGCTATTAAATGGTGCAGGGAGAGAGGGGGAGAGTGGGATTAGACTGGGTGGGATATTAAAGCGTATGGGGCATGAAGGGGAGAGAGGGATTAGACTGGGTGGTATATTAAAGGGTGTGGGCAGTGAGGAGGAGAGTGGGATTAGACTGGGTGGGATATTAAAGGGTGCGGGGAGTGAGGGGGAGAATGGGATTGACTGGGTGGTATATTAAATGGTGCGGGGAGTGCGGGGGGTAGTTGGATTTGACTGGGTGGGATATTAAAGATTGCGGGGAGTGAGTGGGAGAGTGGGATTAGACTGGGTGGGATATTAAAGGGTGCGGGGGAGTGAGGCAAAGTGGGATTCGACTGGGTGGGTTATTAGAGGATGCGGGTTTGATGGGGAGAGTGGGATTAGACTGGGTGGGATATTAATTTGTTGGTGGAGTGAGGAGGAGAGTGGGTTTAGGTTGGGTGGGATATTGAAGGCTGTGGGGATTGATGGGGAGAGTGGGATTTGACTGGGTGGGATAATAAAGTGTGCCGGGATTGAGGGGGAGAGTGGGATTAGACTGGGTGGGATATAAAAGGGTGTGGGGAGTGAGGAGGAGAGTGGGTTTAGACTGGGTGGGATATTAAAGGGTGGGGGAGTGATGGGGAGAGTGGGAATTGACTGGGTGGGATATTAAAGGGTGTGGGGAGTGAGGGGGAGAGTGGGATTAGACTGGGTGGGATATTAATGGGTGGGGGAGTGATGGGGAGAGTGGGAATTGACTGGGTGGGATATTAAAGAGTGCCGGGATTGTGGGGGAGAGTGGGATTCGACTGGTGGGATACTTAATACTGTGGGGAGTGAGGGGGAGAGTGGAATTAGATTGGGTGGGATATTAAAGGGTTTGGGGAGTGAGGGGGAGAGTGGGATTAGACTGGGAGGGATATTAAAGGGTGCGGGGAGTGAGGGGGAGAGTGGGATTAGACTGGGAGGGATATTAAAAATGCGGGGACTGAAGTGGGAGGGTGGGATTAGACTGGGTGGGATATTGAAGTGTGTGGGGAGTGATGGGGAGAGTGGGATTTGACTGGGTGGGATATTAGAGGATGTGAGTTTGACGGGGAGAGTAGGAGTAGACTGGGTGGGATATTAAAGGGTGATGGGAGTGCGGTTGAGAGTGGGATTGATTGGGTGGTATATTAAAGGATGCGCAAAGTGAGGGGGAGAGTGGGATTAGTCTGGGTAGGATATTAAATGGTGCGGGGAGTGCGGGGGGGAGTGGCATTTGACTGGGTGGGATATTAAAGTGTGCGGGAAGTGAGGGGGAGAGAGTGATTAGACTGGGTGGGATATTAAAGTGTGCGGGAAGTGAGTGGGAGAGTGGGATTGACTGGGTGGGATATTAAAGGGTGTGGGGAGTGAGGGGGGAGAGTGGGATTAGACTGGGTAGGATACTAAAGGGTGCGGGGAGTATGGGGAGAGTGGGATTACACTGGGTGGGATATTAAAGGGTGCGGGGAGTGAGGGGGAGAGTGGGATTAGACTGGGTGGTATATTAAATGGTGCGGGGAGTGAGGGGGTGAGTGGGATTCGACTGGGTGGGATATTAAATTTTTCGGGGAGCAGGGGGAGAGTGGGATTAGACTGGGTGGGATATTAAAGGGCGCGGGAGTGAGGGGGAGAGTGGGATTAGACTGGGTGGGATATTAAAGGGTGCGGGGAGTGAGGGGGAGAGTGGGATTAGACTGGGTGGTATATTAAAAGGTGTGGGGAGTGATGGGGAGAGTGGGATTAGACTGGGTGGGATACTAAAGTGTGCCGGTATTCAGGGGGAGAGTGGGATTAGACTGGGTGGGATAGTAAAGGATGCGGGGAGTGAGGAAGAGAGTGGGATTAGACTGGGTGGTTTTTAAAAGGGTGCAGGGAGTGAGGGGAGAGAGGGATTATACTGGGTGGGATGTTAAAGGGTGCAGGGAGTGAGCGATAGAGTGGAATTAGACAGTGTGGGATATTAAATGATGCGGGGAGTGAGGGGTAGAATGGGATTATACTGGGTTGGATATTAAAGGGCACGGGCATTGGGGGAGAGTGGGATTAGTCTGGGTTGGATTTTAAAAGGTGCGGGTTTGGGGGGAGAGTGCAATTAGACTGGGTGGTATATTAAAGGGTGCGGGGAGTGAGGGGGAGAGTGGGATTAGACTGGGTGGTATATTAAAAGGTGTGGGGAGTGATGGGGAGAGTGGGATTAGACTGGGTGGGATATTAAAGGGTGTGGGGTGTGAGGGTGAGAGTGGGATTAGTCTGGGTGGGATATTAAATGGTGCGGGGAGTACAGTGGGCAGTGGGATTTGACTGGGTGGGATATTAAAGGGTGCGGGGAGTGAAGGGGAGAGTGGGATTAGACTGGGTGGGATACTAAAGTGTGCCGGGATTGAGGGGGAGAGTGGGATTAGACTGGGTGGGATATTAAAGGGTGCGGGGAGTGAAGGGGAGAGTGGGATTAGACTGGGTGGGATACTAAAGTGTGCCGGGATTGAGGGGGAGAGTGGGATTAGACTGGGTGGGATATTAAAGCGTGCGGGACGTGGGTGGGGAGAGTGGGATTAGACTGGGTGGGATGTTAATTTGTGTGGGGAGTGAGCGAGAGAGTGGAATTAGACAGTGTGTGATGTTAAATGATGCGGGAGTGAAAGGTAGAATGGGATTATACTGGGTGGGACATTAAAGGGTACGGGCATTGGGGGAGAGTTGGATTAGTCTGGGTTGGATTTTGAAGGGTGCGCGTTTGGGGGAGAGTGGGATTAGACTGGGTGGGATGTTAAAGTGTGCGGGGAGTGAGGCGAATTGGGATTAGACTGGGTGGGATATTAGAGGATGCGGGTTTGATGGGGAGAGTGGGATTCGACTGGGTGGGATATTAAAGTGTGCGGGGAGTAGGCGGAGAGTGGGATTAGACTGTGTGGGATATTAAAGTTGCGGGGACTGAAGTGGGAGAGTGTGATTAGACTGGGTGGTACATTGAAGTGTGCGGGGAGTAGGGGGAGAGTGGGATTCGACTGGGAGGGATATTAAAGATGCGGGGACTGAAGTGGGACAGTGGGATTAGACTGGGTGGGATATTAAATGTTGCGGGGAGAGAGGGGGAGATTGGGATTAGACTGGGTGGGATATTAAAGTGTGAGGGGAGTAGGGGGAGAGTGGGATTAGACTGAGTGGGATGTTAAAGGGTGCGGGGAGTGAGGGTGAGAGTGGGATTCGTCTGGGTGGGATATTAAAGGGTGCGGGGAGTGCGGGGGGGTAGTGGGATTTGACTGGGTGGGATATTAAAGTGTGCGGGGAGTGAGGGGGAGAGTCGGATTAGACTGGGTGCGATATTAAAGTGTGCGGGGTGTGAAGGTGAGAGTGGGATTAGACTGGGTGTGCTATTAAATGGTGCAGGGAGTGAGGGGGAGAGTGGGATTAGACTCGGTGGGATATTAAAGCGTGTGGGGCATGAATGGGAGAGAGGGATTAGACTGGGTGGGATATTAAAGGGTGCGGGGAGTGAGGGGGAGAGTGGGATTAGACTGGGTGGGACATTGAAGTGTGTGGGGAGTGATGGGGAGAGTGGGATTTGACTGGGTGGGATATTAAAGGATGCGCAAAGTGAGGGGGAGAGTGGGATTAGTCTGGGTGGGATATTAAATGGTGCGGGGAGTGCGGGGGGGAGTGGTATTTGACTGGGTGGGATATTAAAGTGTGCGGGGAGTGAGGGGGAGAGAGTGATTAGACTGGGAGGGATATTAAATGGTGCGGGGAGTGAGGGGGTGAGTGGGATTAGACTGGGTGGGATATTAAAGGGTGCGGGGAGTGAGGCTAAGAGTGGGATTAGACTGGGTGGGATATTAAAGGTGCGGGGAGTGAGGGGGTGAGTGGAATTAGACTGGGTGGGACATTAAAGTTTTCGGGGAATAGGGGGAGATTGGTATTAGACTGGGTGGGATATTATAGTGTGCGGGGAATGAGGGGGAGAGTGGGATTAGACTGGGTGGGATATTAAAGGGTGCGGGGAGTGAGGGGGAGAGTGGAATTAGACTGGGTGGTATATTAAAAGGTGTGGGGAGTGAGGGGGTGAGTGGGATTAGACTGGGTGGGATATTAAAGGGTGCGGGGAGTCAGGGGGAGAGTGGGATTAGACTGGGAGGGATATTAAATGGTGCGGGGAGTGAGGGGGTGAGTGGGATTAGACTGGGTGGGATATTAAAGGGTGCGGGGAGTGAGGCTAAGAGTGGGATTAGACTGGGTGGGATATTAAAGGTGCGGGGAGTGAGGGGGTGAGTGGAATTAGACTGGGTGGGACATTAAAGTTTTCGGGGAATAGGGGGAGATTGGTATTAGACTGGGTGGGATATTATAGTGTGCGGGGAATGAGGGGGAGAGTGGGATTAGACTGGGTGGGATATTAAAGGGTGCGGGGAGTGAGGGGGAGAGTGGAATTAGACTGGGTGGTATATTAAAAGGTGTGGGGAGTGAGGGGGTGAGTGGGATTAGACTGGGTGGGATATTAAAGGGTGCGGGGAGTCAGGGGGAGAGTGGGATTAGACTGGGTGGGATATTAAAGGGTGCGGGGAGTGAGGGGGAGAGTGGGATTAGACTGGGTGGTATATTAAAAGGTGTGGGGAGTGATGGGGAGAGTGGGATTAGACTGGGTGGGATACTAAAGTGTGCCGGTATTGAGGGGGAGAGTGGGATTAGACTGGGTGGGATAGTAAAGGATGCGGGGAGTGAGGCGGAGAGTGGGATTAGACTCGGTGGGATATTAAATGATGCAGGGAGTGAGGTGGAGAGTGCGATTAAACTGGGTGGTTTTTAAAAGGGTGCAGGGAGTGAGGGGGAGAGAGGGATTATACTGGGTGGGATATTAAAGGGTGCAGGGAGTGAGGGGAGAGAGGGATTATACTGGGTGGGATGTTAAAGGCTGCAGGGAGTGAGCGATAGAGTGGAATTAGACAGTGTGGGATAACAAAAGATGCGGAGAGTGAGGGGTAGAATGGGATTATACTGGGTGGGATATTAAAAGGCACGGGCATTGGGCGGGAGGGGGATTAACCTGGGTTCGATTTTAAAAGGTGCGGGTTTGGGGGAGAGTGTGATTAGACTGGGTGGGATAATAAAGGGTGCAGGGAGTGAGGGGGAGAGTGGGATTAGACTCGGTGGGATATTAAATGTTGTGGGAATTAAGGGGGAGAGTGGGATTAGACTGGGTGGGATATTAAAGTGTGCAGGGAGTGAGGGGGAGAGTGGGATTAGACTGGGTGGGATATTAAAAATGCGGGGACTGAAGTGGGAGGGTGGGATTAGACTGGGTGGGATATTAAAAGGTGTGGGGAGTGATGGAGAGAGTGGGATTAGACTGGGTGGGATATTAAAGGGTGTGGGGTGTGAGGGGGAGAGTGGGATTAGACTGGGTGGTATATTAAAAGGTGTGGGGAGTGATGTGGAGAGTGGGCTTAGACTGGGTGGGATACTAAAGTGTGCCGGTATTGAGGGGGTGAGTGGGATTAGACTGGGTGGGATAGTAAAGGATGCGGGGAGTGAGGGGGAGAGTGGGATTAGACTCGGTGGGATATTTAATGATGCAGGGAGTGAGGTGGAGAGTGCGATTAGACTGGGTGGTTTTTAAAAGGGTGCAGGGAGTGAGGGGAGAGAGGGATTATACTGGGTGGGATGTTAAAGGGTGCAGGGAGTGAACGATAGAGTGGAATTACACAGTGTGGGATATTAAATGATGCGGGGTGTGAGGGGTAGAATGGGATGATACTGGGTGGGATATTAAAGGGCACGGGCATTGGGGGAGAGTGGGATTAGTCTGGGTTGGATTTTAAAAGGTGCGGGTTTGGGAGAGAGTGGGATTAGACTGGGTGGGATATTAAAGGGTGCGGGGAGTGAAGGGGAGATTTCGATTAGACTGGGTGGGATATTAAAGGGTGCGGGGAGTGAGGCGGAGAGTGGGATTAGACTGTGTGGCATAATAAAGGGTGCGGGGAGTGAAGGGGAGATTTCGATTAGACTGGGTGGGATATTAAAGGGTGCGGGGAGTGAGGGGGAGAGTGGGATTAGACTGGGTGGGATATTAAAGGGTGCGGGGAGTGAGGGGGAGAGTGGGATTAGACTGGGTGGGATATTAAAGGGTGCGGGGAATGAGGGGGAGAGTGGGATTAGACTGGGTGGGATATTAAAGGGTGCGGGGAATGAGGGGGAGAGTGGGATTAGACTGGGTGGGATATTAAATTGTGCCGGGATTGAGGGGGAGAGTGGGATTAGACTTGGTGGGATATTAAAGGGTGCGGGGAGTGAGCGAGAGATTGGAATTAGACAGTGTGGGATGTTAAATGATGCGGGAGTTAGGGGTAGAATGGGATTATACTGGGTGGGATATTAAAGGGTACGGGCATTGGGGGAGAGTTGGATTAGTCTGGGTTTGGATTTTGAAGGGTGCGCATTTGGGGGAGAGTGGGATTCGACTGGGTGGGATATTAAAGGGTGCGGGGAGTAGGCGGAGAGTGGGATTAGACTGGGTGGGATATTAAATGTTGCGGGGAGTGAGGGGGAGAGTGGGATTCGACTGGGAGGGATATTAAAGATGCGGGGACTGAAGTGGGAGAGTGGGATTAGACTGGGTGGGATATTAAATGTTGCGGGGAGTGAGGGGGAGATTGGGATTAGACTGGGTGGGATGTTAAAGGGTGCGGGGAGTGAGGGTGAGAGTGGGATTCGTCTGGGTGGGATATTAAAGGGTGCGGGGAGTGCGGGGGCTAGTGAGATTTGACTGGGTGGGATATTAAAGTGTGCGGGGAGTGAGGGGGAGAGTCGGATTAGACTGGGTGCGATACTAAAGTGTGCGGGGTGTGAAGGTGAGAGTGGGATAAGACTGGGTGTGCTATTAAATGGTGCAGGGAGTGAGGGGGAGAGTGGGATTAGACTCGGTGGGATATTAAAGCGTGTGGGGCATGAATTGGAGAGAGGGTTTAGATTGGGTGGGATATTAAAGGGTGCGCGGTATTGAGGGGGAGAGTGGGATTAGACTGGGTGGGATATTAAATGATGCGGGGAGTGTGGGATTAGACTGGGTGGGATATTTAAGGGTGCAGGGAGTGAGGGGGAGAGTGGGATTAGACTGGGTGGGATATTGAAGTGTGCGGGGAGTGAAGGGGAGATTTCGATTAGACTGGGTGGGATATTAAAGGGTGCGGGGAGTGAGGGGGAGAGTGGGATTAGACTGGGTGGGATATTAAAGGGTGCGGGGAGTGAGGGGGAGAGTGGGATTAGACTGGGTGGGATATTAAAGGGTGCGGGGAATGAGGGGGAGAGTGGGATTAGACTGGGTGGGATATTAAAGGGTGCGGGGAATGAGGGGGAGAGTGGGATTAGACTGGGTGGGATATTAAATTTGTGCCGGGATTGAGGGGGAGAGTGGGATTAGACTGGGTGGGATATTAAAGGGTGTGGGGAGTGAGCGAGAGATTGGAATTAGACAGTGTGGGATGTTAAATGATGCGGGAGTTAGGGGTAGAATGGGATTATACTGGGTGGGATATTAAAGGGTACGGGCATTGGGGGAGAGTTGGATTAGTCTGGGTTTGGATTTTGAAGGGTGCGCGTTTGGGGGAGAGTGGGATTCGACTGGGTGGGATATTAAAGGGTGTGGGGAGTAGGCGGAGAGTGGGATTAGACTGGGTGGGATATTAAATGTTGCGGGGAGTGAGGGGGAGAGTGGGATTCGACTGGGAGGGATATTAAAGATGCGGGGACTGAAGTGGGAGAGTGGGATTAGACTGGGTGGGTAATTAAATGTTGCGGGGAGTGAGGGGGAGATTGGGATTAGACTGGGTGGGATGTTAAAGGGTGCGGGGAGTGAGGGTGAGAGTGGGATTCGTCTGGGTGGGATATTAAAGGGTGCGGGGAGTGCGAGGGCAAGTGGGATTTGACTGGGTGGGATATTAAAGTGTGCGGGGAGTGAGGGGGAGAGTCGGATTAGACTGGGTGCGATACTAAAGTGTGCGGGGTGTGAAGGTGAGAGTGGGATTAGACTGGGTGTGCTATTAAATGGTGCAGGGAGTGAGGGGGAGAGTGGGATTAGACTCGGTGGGATATTAAAGCGTGTGGGGCATGAATGGGAGAGAGGGATTAGACTGGGTGGGATATTAAAGGGTGCGGGGATTGAGGGGGAGAGTGGGATTAGACTGGGTGGGATATTAAAGGGTGCGGGGAGTGTGGGATTAGACTGGGTGGGATATTTAAGGGTGCAGGGAGTGAGGGGGAGAGTGGGATTAGACTGGGTATGACATTAAAGGATGCAGGGAGTGAGGGGGAGTGTGGGAGTAGACTGGGTGGGATATTAAAGCGTGCGCGGAGTGAGGTGGAGAGTGGGATTGACTTGGTGGTATATTACTGAATGCGCAAAGTGCGGGTGAGAGTGGGATTAGTCTGGGTGGGATATTAAAGGGTGCGGGGAGTGCGGGGGGTAGGGGGATTTGACTGGGTGGGATATTAAAGTGTGCGGGGTGTGAAGGTGAGAGTGGGATTAGACTGTTTGGGATATTAAATGATGCAGGAAGTGAGGGGGAGAGTGGGGATTAGTCTGGGTGAGATATTAAATTGTTGGGGGAGTGAGGGGGAGAGTGGGATTAGACTGGGTGGGATATTAAAGGGTGCAGGGAGTGAGGGGGAGAGTGGGTTTAGACTGGGTGGGATATTAAAGGGTGCAGGGAGTGAGGGGGAGAGTGGGTTTAGACTGGGTGGGATATTAAAGGGTGCAGGGAGTGAGGGGGAGAGTGGGATTAGACTGGGTGGGATATTAAAGGGTGCGGGGAGTGAGGAGAAGAAGGGATTCGACTGGGTGGCATATTGAAGGGTGCGGAAAGTGAGGGTCAGAGTGGGATTCGACTGTTTGGGATATTTAAGGGTGCGGGGAGTGAGGGGGGAGAGTGAGATTAGACTGGGTGGGATATTTAAGGGTGCGGAAAGTGAGGGGGAGAGTGGGATTAGACTGGGTGGGATATTAAAGTGTGCGGGGTGTGAGGGGGGAGAGTGAGATTAGACTGGGTGGGATATTTAAGGGTGCGGAAAGTGAGGGGGAGAGTGGGATTAGACTGGGTGGGATATTAAAGGGTGCGGGGAGTGAGGGGGAAATTGGGATTAGACTGGGTGGGATATTAAAAGGGTGCGGGCATGAGGGGGAGAGTTTGGGATTAGGACTGGGTGGTTTATGGAGGGTGCGGGGAGTGATGGGGGAGAGTGGGATTAGACTGGGTGGGATATTAGAGGATGCGGGTTTGATGGGGAGAGTGGGAGTAGACTGGGTGGGATATTAAAGGGTGCTGGGAGTGCGGTTGAGAGTGGGATTGATTGGGTGGTATATTAAAGGATGCGCAAAAGTGAGGGTGAGAGTGCGATTAGACTGGGTGGGATATTAAATGGTGCGGGGAGTGCGGAGGGGAGTGGCATTTGACTGGGTGGGATATTAAAGAAGCGGGGATGAAGTGGGAGGGTGGGATTTGACTGGTGGGATATTAAAGATGCGGGGATGAAGTGGGAGGGTGGGATTAGACTGGGTGGGATGTTAAAGTGTGAGGGGAGTAGGGGGAGAGTGGGATTAGACTGGGTGGGATATTAAAGTGTGCGCGGAGTAGGGGGAGAGTGGGATTAGACTGGGTGGAATATTAAAGTTGCGGGGACTGAAGTGGGAGAGTGGGATTAGACTGGGTGGGATATTTAAGTGTGCGGAGAGTAGGGGGAGATTGGGATTCGACTGGGTGGGATATTAAAGATGAGGGGACTGAAGTGGGAGAGTGGGATTAGACTGGGTGGGATATTAAAGTGTGAGGGGAGTAGGGGGAGTGTGGGATTAGACTGGGTGCGATATTAAAGTGTGCGAAGTGTGAAGGTGAGAGTGGGATTAGACTGGGTGGGCTATTAAATGGTGCAGGGAGAGAGGGGGAGAGTGGGATTAGACATGGGTGGGATATTAAAGGATGCGGGGAGTGAGGAGGAGAGTGGGATTAGACTGGGTGGTATATTAAATGGTGCGGGGAGTGCTGGGGGTAGTGGGATTTGACTGGGTGGGATATTAAAGGGTGCGGGGAGTGAGGGGGAGAGTGCGATTGACTGGGTGGTATATTAAATGGTGCGGGGAGTGCTGGCGGTAGTGGGATTTGACTGGGTGGGATATTAAAGGGTGCGGGGAGTGAGGGGAGAGAGGGATTATACTGGGTGGGATGTTAAAGGCTGCAGGGAGTGAGCGATAGAGTGGAATTAGACAGTGTGGGATAATAAATGATGCGGAGAGTGAGGGGTAGAATGGGATTATACTGGGGTGGGATATTAAAGGGCACGGCATTGGGCGGGAGTGGGATTAACCTGGGTTCGATTTTAAAAGGTGCGGGTTTGGGGGAGAGTGGGATTAGACTGGGTGGGATAATAAAGGGGTGCAGGGAGTGAGGGGGAGAGTGGGATTAGACTCGGTGGGATATTAAATGTTGTGGGGAATTAAGGGGGAGAGTGGGATTAGACTGGGTGGGATATTAAAGTGTGCAGGGAGTGAGGGGGAGAGTGGGATAGACTGGGTGGGATATTAAAAAATGCGGGGACTGAAGTGGGAGGGTGGGATTAGACTGGGTGGGATATTAAAAGGTGTGGGGAGTGATGGAGAGAGTGGGATTAGACTGGGTGGGATATTAAAGTGTGAGGGGAGTGAGGGGGAGAGTGGGATTAGACTGGGTGGGATATTAAAGGGTGTGGGGTGTGAGGGGGAGAGTGGGATTAGACTGGGTGGTATATTAAAAGGTGTGGGGAGTGATGTGGAGAGTGGGCTTAGACTGGGTGGGATACTAAAGTGTGCCGGTATTGAGGGGGTGAGTGGGATTAGACTGGGTGGGATAGTAAAGGATGCGGGGAGTGAGGGGGAGAGTGGGATTAGACTCGGTGGGATATTTAATGATGCAGGGAGTGAGGTGGAGAGTGCGATTAGACTGGGTGGTTTTTAAAAGGGTGCAGGGAGTGAGGGGAGAGAGGGATTATACTGGGTGGGATGTTAAAGGGTGCAGGGAGTGAACGATAGAGTGGAATTACACAGTGTGGGATATTAAATGATGCGGGGTGTGAGGGGTAGAATGGGATGATACTGGGTGGGATATTAAAGGGCACGGGCATTGGGGGAGAGTGGGATTAGTCTGGGTTGGATTTTAAAAGGTGCGGGTTTGGGAGAGAGTGGGATTAGACTGGTTGGGATATTAAAGGGTGCGGGGAGTGAAGGGGAGATTTCGATTAGACTGGGTGGGATATTAAAGGGTGCGGGGAGTGAGGCGGAGAGTGGGATTAGACTGTGTGGCATAATAAAGGGTGCGGGGAGTGAAGGGGAGATTTCGATTAGACTGGGTGGGATATTAAAGGGTGCGGGGAGTGAGGGGGAGAGTGGGATTAGACTGGGTGGGATATTAAAGGGTGCGGGGAGTGAGGGGGAGAGTGGGATTAGACTGGGTGGGATATTAAAGGGTGCGGGGAATGAGGGGGAGAGTGGGATTAGACTGGGTGGGATATTAAAGGGTGCGGGGAATGAGGGGGAGAGTGGGATTAGACTGGGTGGGATATTAAATTGTGCCGGGATTGAGGGGGAGAGTGGGATTAGACTGGGTGGGATATTAAAGGGTGCGGGGAGTGAGCGAGAGATTGGAATTAGACAGTGTGGGATGTTAAATGATGCGGGAGTTAGGGGTAGAAATGGGATTATACTGGGTGGGATATTAAAGGGTAACGGGCATTGGGGGAGAGTTGGATTAGTCTGGGTTTGGATTTTGAAGGGTGCGCATTTGGGGGAGAGTGGGATTCGACTGGGTGGGATATTAAAGGGTGCGGGGAGTAGGCGGAGAGTGGGATTAGACTGGGTGGGATATTAAATGTTGCGGGGATTGAGGGGGAGAGTGGGATTCGACTGGGAGGGATATTAAAGATGCGGGGACTGAAGTGGGAGAGTGGGATTAGACTGGGTGGGATATTAAATGTTGCGGGGAGTGAGGGGGAGATTGGGATTAGACTGGGTGGGATGTTAAAGGGTGCGAGGGTGAGAGTGGGATTCGTCTGGGTGGGATATTAAAGGGTGCGGGGAGTGCGGGGGCTAGTGAGATTTGACTGGGTGGGATATTAAAGTGTGCGGGGAGTGAGGGGGAGAGTCGGATTAGACTGGGTGCGATACTAAAGTGTGCGGGGTGTGAAGGTGAGAGTGGGATAAGACTGGGTGTGCTATTAAATGGTGCAGGGAGTGAGGGGGAGAGTGGGATTAGACTCGGTGGGATATTAAAGCGTGTGGGGCATGAATGGGAGAGAGGGTTTAGATTGGGTGGGATATTAAAGGGTGCGCGGATTGAGGGGGAGAGTGGGATTAGACTGGGTGGGATATTAAATGATGCGGGGAGTGTGGGATTAGACTGGGTGGGATATTTAAGGGTGCAGGGAGTGAGGGGGAGAGTGGGATAAGACTGGGTGGGATATTGAAGTGTGCGGGGAGTGAGGGGGAGAGTGGGATTAGACTGGGTATGACATTAAAGGATGCAGGGAGTGAGGGGGAGTGTGGGAGTAGACTGGGTGGGATATTAAAGCGTGCGCGGAGTGAGGTGGAGAGTGGGATTGACTTGGTGGTATATTACTGAATGCGCAAAGTGCGGGTGAGAGTGGGATTAGTCTGGTTGGGATATTAAAGTGTGCGGGGAGTGCGGGGGGTAGGGGGATTTGACTGGGTGGGATATTAAAGTCTGCGGGGTGTGAAGGTGAGAGTGGGATTAGACTGTTTGGGATATTAAATGATGCAGGAAGTGAGGGGGAGAGTGGGATTAGTCTGGGTGAGATATTAAATTGTTGGGGGAGTGAGGGGGAGAGTGGGATTAGACTGGGTGGGATATTAAAGGGTGCAGGGAGTGAGGGGGAGAGTGGGTTTAGACTGGGTGGGATATTAAAGGGTGCAGGGAGTGAGGGGGAGAGTGGGATTAGACTGGGTGGGATATTAAAGGGTGCGGGGAGTGAGGAGAAGAAGGGATTCGACTGGGTGGCATATTGAAGGGTGCGGGGAGTGAGGGGGAGAGTGGGATTCGACTGTTTGGGATATTTAAGGGTGCGGGGAGTGAGGGGGGAGAGTGAGATTAGACTGGGTGGGATATTTAAGGGTGCGGAAAGTGAGGGGGAGAGTGGGATTAGACTGGGTGGGATATTAAAGTGTGCGGGGAGTGAGGGGGGAGAGTGAGATTAGACTGGGTGGGATATTAAAGGGTGCGGAAAGTGAGGGGGAGAGTGGGATTAGACTGGGTGGGATATTAAAGGGTGCGGGGAGTGAGGGGGAAATTGGGATTAGACTGGGTGGGATATTAAAGGGTGCGGGCATGAGGGGGAGAGTTTGGGATTAGACTGGGTGGTTTATGGAGGGTGCGGGGAGTGATGGGGGAGAGTGGGATTCGACTGGGTGGGATATTAGAGGATGCGGGTTTGATGGGGAGAGTGGGAGTAGACTGGGTGGGATATTAAAGGGTGCTGGGAGTGCGGTTGAGAGTGGGATTGATTGGGTGGTATATTAAAGGATGCGCAAAGTGAGGGTGAGAGTGCGATTAGACTGGGTGGGATATTAAATGGTGCGGGGAGTGCGGAGGGGAGTGGCATTTGACTGGGTGGGATATTAAAGATGCGGGGATGAAGTGGGAGGGTGGGATTAGACTGGGTGGGATATTAAAGATGCGGGGATGAAGTGGGAGGGTGGGATTAGACTGGGTGGGATATTAAAGTGTGTGGGGAGTAGGGGGAGAGTGGGATTAGACTGGGTGGGATATTAAAGTGTGCGCGGAGTAGGGGGAGAGTGGGATTAGACTGGGTGGAATATTAAAGTTGCGGGGACTGAAGTTGGAGAGTGGGATTAGACTGGGTGGGATATTAAAGTGTGAGGGGAGTAGGGGGAGAGTGGGATTAGACTGGGTGGGACATTAACGGGTGCGGGGAGTGAGGGGGAGAGTGGGATTAGACTGGGTGGCGATATTAAAGTGTGCGAAGTGTGAAGGTGAGAGTGGGATTCGACTGGGTGGGCTATTAAATGGTGCAGGGAGTGAGGGGGAGAGTGGGATTAGACTGGGTGGGATATTAAAGTGTGCGAAGTGTGAAGGTGAGAGTGGGATTAGACTGGGTGGGCTATTAAATGGTGCAGGGAGAGAGGGGGAGAGTGGGATTAGACTGGGTGGGATATTAAAGCGTGTGGGGCATGAAGGGGAGAGAGGGATTAGACTGGGTGGTATATTAAAGGGTGTGGGCAGTGAGGAGGAGAGTGGGATTAGACTGGGTGGGATATTAAAGGGTGCGGGGAGTGAGGGGGAGAGTGGGATTAGACTGGGTGGTATATTAAATGGTGTGGGGAGTGCTGGGGGTAGTGGGATTTGACTGGGTGGGATATTAAAGGGTGCGGGGAGTGAGGGGGAGAGTGGGATTGACTGGGTGGTATATTAAATGGTGCGGGGAGTGCTGGGGGTAGTGGGATTTGACTGGGTGGGATATTAAAGGGTGCGGGGAGTGAGTGGGAGAGTGGGATTAGACTGGGTGGTATATTAAAGGGTGCGGGGAGTGAGTGGGAGAGTGGGATTAGACTGGGTGGGATATTAAAGGGTGCGGGGAGTGAGGCAAAGTGGGATTCGACTGGGTGGTTTATTAGAGGATGCGGGTTTGATGGGGAGAGTGGGATTAGACTGGGTGGGATATTAATTTGTTGGTGGAGTGAGGAGGAGAGTGGGTTTAGGTTGGGTGGGATATTGAAGGCTGTGGGGATTGATGGGGAGAGTGGGATTTGACTGGGTGGGATATTAAAGTGTGCCGGGATTGAGGGGGAGAGTGGGATTAGACTGGGTGGGATATAAAAGGGTGTGGGGAGTGAGGAGGAGAGTGGGTTTAGACTGGGTGGGATATTAAAGGGTGGGGGGAGTGATGGGGAGAGTGGGAATTGACTGGGTGGGATATTAAAGTGTGCCGGGATTGAGGGGGAGAGTGGGATTCGACTGGTGGGATACTTAATACTGTGGGGAGTGAGGGGGAGAGTGGAATTAGATTGGGTGGGATATGAAAGGTTGTGGGCAGGGAGGAGGAGAGTGGGATTAGACTGGGTGGGATATTAAAGGGTGCGGGGAGTGAGGGGGGTAGTGGGATTAGACTGGGTGGGATATTAAAGGGTGTGGGGAGTGAGGGGGAGAGTGGGATTAGACTCGGTGGGATATTAAAGGGTGCGGGGAGTGAGGGGGAGTGTGGGATTAGACTGGGAGGGATATTAAAGGGTGCGGGGAGTGAGGGGGTGAGTGGGATTCGACTGGGTGGGATATTAAAGTTTTCGGGGAGTAGGGGGAGAGTGGGATTAGACTGGGTGGGATATTAAAGGGTGCGGGGAGTGAGGGGGAGAGTGGGATTAGACTGGGTGGGATGTTAAAGGGTGCAGGGAGTGAGCGATAGAGTGGAATTAGACAGTGTGGGATATTAAATGATGCGGGGAGTGAGGGGTAGAATGGGATTATACTGGGTGGGATATTAAAGGGCACGGGTGTTGGGGGAGAGTGGGATTAGTCTGGGTTGGATTTTAAAAGGTGCGGGTTTGGGGGAGAGTGCGATTAGACTGGGTGGGATATTAAAGGGTGCGGGGAATGAGGGGGAGAGTGGGATTAGACTGGGTGGTATATTAAAGGGTGCGGGGAGTGAGGGGGAGAGTGGGATTAGACTGGGTGGTATATTAAAAGGTTTGGGGAGTGATGGGGAGAGTGGAATTATACTGGGTGGGATATTAAAGGGTGTGGGGAGTGAGGGGGAGAGTGGGATTAGACTGGGTGGGATATTAAAGGGTGCGGGGAGTGAAGGGGAGAGTGGGATTAGACTGGGTGGGATACTAAAGTGTGCCGGGATTGAGGGGGAGAGTGGGATTAGACTGGGTGGGATATTAAAGCGTGCGGGACGTGGGTGGGGAGAGTGGGATTAGACTGGGTGGGATGTTAATTTGTGTGGGGAGTGAGCGAGAGAGTGGAATTAGACAGTGTGGGATGTTAAATGATGCGGGAGTGAGGGGTAGAATGGGATTATACTGGGTGGGACATTAAAGGGTACGGGCATTGGGGGAGAGTTGGATTAGTCTGGGTTGGATTTTGAAGGGTGCGCGTTTGGGGGAGAGTGGGATTAGACTGGGTGGGATGTTAAAGTGTGCGGGGAGTGAGGCGAATTGGGATTAGACTGGGTGGGATATTAAAGTGTGCGGGGAGTAGGCGGAGAGTGGGATTCGACTGGGTGGGATATTAAAGATGCGGGGACTGAAGTGGGACAGTGGGATTAGACTGGGTGGGATATTAAATGTTGCAGGGAGTGAGGGGGAGATTGGGATTAGACTGGGTGGGATATTAAAGTGTGAGGGGAGTAGGGGGAGAGTGGGATTAGACTGAGTGGGATGTTAAAGGGTGCGGGGAGTGAGGGTGAGAGTGGGATTCGTCTGGGTGGGATATTAAAGGGTGCGGGGAGTGCGGGGGGTAGTGGGATTTGACTGGGTGGGATATTAAAGTGTGCGGGGAGTGAGGGGGAGAGTCGGATTAGAGTGGGTGCGATATTAAAGTGTGCGGGGTGTGAAGGTGAGAGTGGGATTAGACTGGGTGTGCTATTAAATGGTGCAGGGAGTGAGGGGGAGAGTGGGATTAGACTCGGTGGGATATTAAAGCGTGTGGGGCATGAATGGGAGAGAGGGATTAGACTGGGTGGGATATTAAAGGGTGCGGGGAGTGAGGGGGAGAGTGGGATTAGACTGGGTGGGACATTGAAGTGTGTGGGGAGTGATGGGGAGAGTGGGATTTGACTGGGTGGGATATTAAAGGATGTGCAAAGTGAGGGGGAGAGTGGGATTAGTCTGGGTGGGATATTAAATGGTGCGGGGAGTGCGGGGGGGAGTGGTATTTGACTGGGTGGGATATTAAAGTGTGCGGGGAGTGAGGGGGAGAGAGTGATTAGACTGGGAGGGATATTAAATGGTGCGGGGAGTGAGGGGGTGAGTGGGATTAGACTGGGTGGGATATTAAAGGGTGCGGGGAGTGAGGGTAAGAGTGGGATTAGACTGGGTGGGATATTAAAGGTGCGGGGAGTGAGGGGGAGAGTGGTATTAGACTGGGTGGGATATTATAGTGTGCGGGGAATGAGGGGGAGAGTGGGATTAGACTGGGTGGGATATTAAAGGGTGCGGGGAGTGAGGGGGAGAGTGGAATTAGACTGGGTGGTATATTAAAAGGTGTGGGGAGTGAGGGGGTGAGTGGGATTAGACTGGGTGGGATATTAAAGGGTGCGGGGAGTCAGGGGGAGAGTGGGATTAGACTGGGTGGGATATTAAAGGGTGCGGGGAGTGAGGGGGAGAGTGGGATTAGACTGGGTGGGATACTAAAGTGTGCCGGTTTTGAGGGGGAGAGTGGGATTAGACTGGGTGGGATATTAAAGGGTGCGGGGGAGTGAGGAGAAGAAGGGATTCGACCGGGTGGCATATTGAAGGGTGCGGAAAGTGAGGGTCAGAGTGGGATTCGACTGTTTGGGATATTTAAGGGTGCGGGGAGTGAGGGGGGAGAGTGAGATTAGACTGGGTGGGATATTTAAGGGTGCGGAAAGTGAGGGGGAGAGTGGGATTAGACTGGGTGGGATATTAAAGGGTGCGGGGAGTGAGGGGGAAATTGGGATTAGACTGGGTGGGATATTAAAGGGTGCGGGCATGAGGGGGAGAGTTTGGGATTAGACTGGGTGGTTTATGGAGGGTGCGGGGAGTGATGGGGGAGAGTGGGATTAGACTGGGTGGGATATTAGAGGATGCGGGTTTGATGGGGAGAGTGGGAGTAGACTGGGTGGGATATTAAAGGGTGCTGGGAGTGCGGTTGAGAGTGGGATTGATTGGGTGGTATATTAAAGGATGCGCAAAGTGAGGGTGAGAGTGCGATTAGACTGGGTGGGATATTAAATGGTGTGGGGAGTGCGGAGGGGAGTGGCATTTGACTGGGTGGGATATTAAAGATGCGGGGATGAAGTGGGAGGGTGGGATTAGACTGGGTGGGATATTAAAGATGCGGGGATGAAGTGGGAGGGTGGGATTAGACTGGGTGGGATGTTAAAGTGTGAGGGGAGTAGGGGGAGAGTGGGATTAGACTGGGTGGGATATTAAAGTGTGAGGGGAGTAGGGGGAGAGTGGGATTAGACTGGGTGGGATATTAAAGTGTGCGCGGAGTAGGGGGAGAGTGGGATTAGACTGGGTGGAATATTAAAGTTGCGGGGACTGAAGTGGGAGAGTGGGATTAGACTGGGTGGGATATTTAAGTGTGCGGAGAGTAGGGTGAGATTGGGATTCGACTGGGTGGGATATTAAAGATGAGGGGACTGAAGTGGGAGAGTGTGATTAGACTGGGTGGGATATTAAAGTGTGAGGGGAGTGAGGGGGAGAGTGGGATTAGACTGGGTGCGATATTAAAGTGTGCGAAGTGTGAAGGTGAGAGTGGGATTAGACTGGGTGGGCGATTAAATGGTGCAGGGAGTGAGGGGGAGAGTGGGATTAGACTGGGTGGGATATTAAAGCGTGTGGGGCATGAAGGGGAGAGAGGGATTAGACTGGGTGGTATATTAAAGGGTGTGGGCAGTGAGGAGGAGAGTGGGATTAGACTGGGTGGGATATTAAAGGGTGCAGGGAGTGAGGGGGAGAGTGGGATTAGACTGGGTGGGATATTAAAGGGTGTGGGGAGTGAGGGGGAGAGTGGGATTAGACTGGGTGGTATATTAAATGGTGCGGGGAGTGCTGGGGGTAGTGGGATTTGACTTGGTGGGATATTAAAGGGTGCGGGGAGTGAGGGGGAGAGTGGGATTGACTGGGTGGTATATTAAATGGTGCGGGGAGTGCTGGGGGTAGTGGGATTTGACTGGGTGGGATATTAAAGGGTGCGGGGAGTGCGGGGGCTAGTGAGATTTGACTGGGTGGGATATTAAAGTGTGCGGGGAGTGAGGGGGAGAGTCGGATTAGACTGGGTGCGATACTAAAGTGTGCGGGGTGTGAAGGTGAGAGTGGGATAAGACTGGGTGTGCTATTAAATGGTGCAGGGAGTGAGGGGGAGAGTGGGATTAGACTCGGTGGGATATTAAAGCGTGTGGGGCATGAATGGGAGAGAGGGTTTAGATTGGGTGGGATATTAAAGGGTGCGCGGATTGAGGGGGAGAGTGGGATTAGACTGGGTGGGATATTAAATGATGCGGGGAGTGTGGGATTAGACTGGGTGGGATATTTAAGGGTGCAGGGAGTGAGGGGGAGAGTGGGATAAGACTGGGTGGGATATTGAAGTGTGCGGGGAGTGAGGGGGAGAGTGGGATTAGACTGGGTATGACATTAAAGGATGCAGGGAGTGAGGGGGAGTGTGGGAGTAGACTGGGTGGGATATTAAAGCGTGCGCGGAGTGAGGTGGAGAGTGGGATTGACTTGGTGGTATATTACTGAATGCGCAAAGTGCGGGTGAGAGTGGGATTAGTCTGGTTGGGATATTAAAGTGTGCGGGGAGTGCGGGGGGTAGGGGGATTTGACTGGGTGGGATATTAAAGTCTGCGGGGTGTGAAGGTGAGAGTGGGATTAGACTGTTTGGGATATTAAATGATGCAGGAAGTGAGGGGGAGAGTGGGATTAGTCTGGGTGAGATATTAAATTGTTGGGGGAGTGAGGGGGAGAGTGGGATTAGACTGGGTGGGATATTAAAGGGTGCAGGGAGTGAGGGGGAGAGTGGGTTTAGACTGGGTGGGATATTAAAGGGTGCAGGGAGTGAGGGGGAGAGTGGGATTAGACTGGGTGGGATATTAAAGGGTGCGGGGAGTGAGGAGAAGAAGGGATTCGACTGGGTGGCATATTGAAGGGTGCGGGGAGTGAGGGGGAGAGTGGGATTCGACTGTTTGGGATATTTAAGGGTGCGGGGAGTGAGGGGGGAGAGTGAGATTAGACTGGGTGGGATATTTAAGGGTGCGGAAAGTGAGGGGGAGAGTGGGATTAGACTGGGTGGGATATTAAAGTGTGCGGGGAGTGAGGGGGGAGAGTGAGATTAGACTGGGTGGGATATTAAAGGGTGCGGAAAGTGAGGGGGAGAGTGGGATTAGACTGGGTGGGATATTAAAGGGTGCGGGGAGTGAGGGGGAAATTGGGATTAGACTGGGTGGGATATTAAAGGGTGCGGGCATGAGGGGGAGAGTTTGGGATTAGACTGGGTGGTTTATGGAGGGTGCGGGGAGTGATGGGGGAGAGTGGGATTAGACTGGGTGGGATATTAGAGGATGCGGGTTTGATGGGGAGAGTGGGAGTAGACTGGGTGGGATATTAAAGGGTGCTGGGAGTGCGGTTGAGAGTGGGATTGATTGGGTGGTATATTAAAGGATGCGCAAAGTGAGGGTGAGAGTGCGATTAGACTGGGTGGGATATTAAATGGTGCGGGGAGTGCGGAGGGGAGTGGCATTTGACTGGGTGGGATATTAAAGATGCGGGGATGAAGTGGGAGGGTGGGATTAGACTGGGTGGGATATTAAAGATGCGGGGATGAAGTGGGAGGGTGGGATTAGACTGGGTGGGATATTAAAGTGTGTGGGGAGTAGGGGGAGAGTGGGATTAGACTGGGTGGGATATTAAAGTGTGCGCGGAGTAGGGGGAGAGTGGGATTAGACTGGGTGGAATATTAAAGTTGCGGGGACTGAAGTTGGAGAGTGGGATTAGACTGGGTGGGATATTAAAGTGTGAGGGGAGTAGGGGGAGAGTGGGATTAGACTGGGTGGGACATTAACGGGTGCGGGGAGTGAGGGGGAGAGTGGGATTAGACTGGGTGGCGATATTAAAGTGTGCGAAGTGTGAAGGTGAGAGTGGGATTCGACTGGGTGGGCTATTAAATGGTGCAGGGAGTGAGGGGGAGAGTGGGATTAGACTGGGTGGGATATTAAAGTGTGCGAAGTGTGAAGGTGAGAGTGGGATTAGACTGGGTGGGCTATTAAATGGTGCAGGGAGAGAGGGGGAGAGTGGGATTAGACTGGGTGGGATATTAAAGCGTGTGGGGCATGAAGGGGAGAGAGGGATTAGACTGGGTGGTATATTAAAGGGTGTGGGCAGTGAGGAGGAGAGTGGGATTAGACTGGGTGGGATATTAAAGGGTGCGGGGAGTGAGGGGGAGAGTGGGATTAGACTGGGTGGTATATTAAATGGTGTGGGGAGTGCTGGGGGTAGTGGGATTTGACTGGGTGGGATATTAAAGGGTGCGGGGAGTGAGGGGGAGAGTGGGATTGACTGGGTGGTATATTAAATGGTGCGGGGAGTGCTGGGGGTAGTGGGATTTGACTGGGTGGGATATTAAAGGGTGCGGGGAGTGAGTGGGAGAGTGGGATTAGACTGGGTGGTATATTAAAGGGTGCGGGGAGTGAGTGGGAGAGTGGGATTAGACTGGGTGGGATATTAAAGGGTGCGGGGAGTGAGGCAAAGTGGGATTCGACTGGGTGGTTTATTAGAGGATGCGGGTTTGATGGGGAGAGTGGGATTAGACTGGGTGGGATATTAATTTGTTGGTGGAGTGAGGAGGAGAGTGGGTTTAGGTTGGGTGGGATATTGAAGGCTGTGGGGATTGATGGGGAGAGTGGGATTTGACTGGGTGGGATATTAAAGTGTGCCGGGATTGAGGGGGAGAGTGGGATTAGACTGGGTGGGATATAAAAGGGTGTGGGGAGTGAGGAGGAGAGTGGGTTTAGACTGGGTGGGATATTAAAGGGTGGGGGAGTGATGGGGAGAGTGGGAATTGACTGGGTGGGATATTAAAGTGTGCCGGGATTGAGGGGGAGAGTGGGATTCGACTGGTGGGATACTTAATACTGTGGGGAGTGAGGGGGAGAGTGGAATTAGATTGGGTGGGATATGAAAGGTTGTGGGCAGGGAGGAGGAGAGTGGGATTAGACTGGGTGGGATATTAAAGGGTGCGGGGAGTGAGGGGGGTAGTGGGATTAGACTGGGTGGGATATTAAAGGGTGTGGGGAGTGAGGGGGAGAGTGGGATTAGACTCGGTGGGATATTAAAGGGTGCGGGGAGTGAGGGGGAGTGTGGGATTAGACTGGGAGGGATATTAAAGGGTGCGGGGAGTGAGGGGGTGAGTGGGATTCGACTGGGTGGGATATTAAAGTTTTCGGGGAGTAGGGGGAGAGTGGGATTAGACTGGGTGGGATATTAAAGGGTGCGGGGAGTGAGGGGGAGAGTGGGATTAGACTGGGTGGGATGTTAAAGGGTGCAGGGAGTGAGCGATAGAGTGGAATTAGACAGTGTGGGATATTAAATGATGCGGGGAGTGAGGGGTAGAATGGGATTATACTGGGTGGGATATTAAAGGGCACGGGTGTTGGGGGAGAGTGGGATTAGTCTGGGTTGGATTTTAAAAGGTGCGGGTTTGGGGGGAGAGTGCGATTAGACTGGGTGGGATATTAAAGGGTGCGGGGAATGAGGGGGAGAGTGGGATTAGACTGGGTGGTATATTAAAGGGTGCGGGGAGTGAGGGGGAGAGTGGGATTAGACTGGGTGGTATATTAAAAGGTTTGGGGAGTGATGGGGAGAGTGGAATTATACTGGGTGGGATATTAAAGGGTGTGGGGAGTGAGGGGGAGAGTGGGATTAGACTGGGTGGGATATTAAAGGGTGCGGGGAGTGAAGGGGAGAGTGGGATTAGACTGGGTGGGATACTAAAGTGTGCCGGGATTGAGGGGGAGAGTGGGATTAGACTGGGTGGGATATTAAAGCGTGTGGGACGTGGGTGGGGAGAGTGGGATTAGACTGGGTGGGATGTTAATTTGTGTGGGGAGTGAGCGAGAGAGTGGAATTAGACAGTGTGGGATGTTAAATGATGCGGGAGTGAGGGGTAGAATGGGATTATACTGGGTGGGACATTAAAGGGTACGGGCATTGGGGGAGAGTTGGATTAGTCTGGGTTGGATTTTGAAGGGTGCGCGTTTGGGGGAGAGTGGGATTAGACTGGGTGGGATGTTAAAGTGTGCGGGGAGTGAGGCGAATTGGGATTAGACTGGGTGGGATATTAAAGTGTGCGGGGAGTAGGCGGAGAGTGGGATTCGACTGGGTGGGATATTAAAGATGCGGGGACTGAAGTGGGACAGTGGGATTAGACTGGGTGGGATATTAAATGTTGCAGGGAGTGAGGGGGAGATTGGGATTAGACTGGGTGGGATATTAAAGTGTGAGGGGAGTAGGGGGAGAGTGGGATTAGACTGAGTGGGATGTTAAAGGGTGCGGGGAGTGAGGGTGAGAGTGGGATTCGTCTGGGTGGGATATTAAAGGGTGCGGGGAGTGCGGGGGGTAGTGGGATTTGACTGGGTGGGATATTAAAGTGTGCGGGGAGTGAGGGGGAGAGTCGGATTAGAGTGGGTGCGATATTAAAGTGTGCGGGGTGTGAAGGTGAGAGTGGGATTAGACTGGGTGTGCTATTAAATGGTGCAGGGAGTGAGGGGGAGAGTGGGATTAGACTCGGTGGGATATTAAAGCGTGTGGGGCATGAATGGGAGAGAGGGATTAGACTGGGTGGGATATTAAAGGGTGCGGGGAGTGAGGGGGAGAGTGGGATTAGACTGGGTGGGACATTGAAGTGTGTGGGGAGTGATGGGGAGAGTGGGATTTGACTGGGTGGGATATTAAAGGATGTGCAAAGTGAAGGGGGAGAGTGGGATTAGTCTGGGTGGGATATTAAAATGGTGCGGGGAGTGCGGGGGGGAGTGGTATTTGACTGGGTGGGATATTAAAGTGTGCGGGGAGTGAGGGGGGAGAGTGATTAGACTGGGAGGGATATTAAATGGTGCGGGGAGTGAGGGGGTGAGTGGGATTAGACTGGGTGGGATATTAAAGGGTGCGGGGAGTGAGGGTAAGAGTGGGATTAGACTGGGTGGGATATTAAAGGTGCGGGGAGTGAGGGGGAGAGTGGTATTAGACTGGGTGGGATATTATAGTGTGCGGGGAATGAGGGGGAGAGTGGGATTAGACTGGGTGGGATATTAAAGGGTGCGGGGAGTGAGGGGGAGAGTGGAATTAGACTGGGTGGTATATTAAAAGGTGTGGGGAGTGAGGGGGTGAGTGGGATTAGACTGGGTGGGATATTAAAGGGTGCGGGGAGTCAGGGGGAGAGTGGGATTAGACTGGGTGGGATATTAAAGGGTGCGGGGAGTGAGGGGGAGAGTGGGATTAGACTGGGTGGGATACTAAAGTGTGCCGGTTTTGAGGGGGAGAGTGGGATTAGACTGGGTGGGATATTAAAGGGTGCGGGGAGTGAGGAGAAGAAGGGATTCGACCGGGTGGCATATTGAAGGGTGCGGAAGTGAGGGTCAGAGTGGGATTCGACTGTTTGGGATATTTAAGGGTGCGGGGAGTGAGGGGGGAGAGTGAGATTAGACTGGGTGGGATATTTAAGGGTGCGGAAAGTGAGGGGGAGAGTGGGATTAGACTGGGTGGGATATTAAAGGGTGCGGGGAGTGAGGGGGAAATTGGGATTTAGACTGGGTGGGATATTAAAGGTGCGGGCATGAGGGGGAGAGTTTGGGATTAGACCTGGGTGGTTTATGGAGGGTGCGGGAGTGATGGGGGAGAGTGGGATTAGACTGGGTGGGATATTAGAGGATGCGGGTTTGATGGGGAGAGTGGGGAGTAGACTGGGTGGGATATTAAAGGGTGCTGGGAGTGCGGTTGAGAGTGGGATTGATTGGGTGGTATATTAAAGGATGCGCAAAGTGAGGGTGAGAGTGCGATTAGACTGGGTGGATATTAAATGGTGTGGGGAGTGCGGAGGGGAGTGGCATTTGACTGGGTGGGATATTAAAGATGCGGGGATGAAGTGGGAGAGGTGGGATTAGACTGGGTGGGATATTAAAGATGCGGGGATGAAGTGGGAGGGTGGGATTAGACTGGGTGGGATGTTAAAGTGTGAGGGGAGTAGGGGGAGAGTGGGAATTAGACTGGGTGGGATATTAAAGTGTGAGGGGAGTAGGGGGAGAGTGGGATTAGACTGGGTGGGATATTAAAGTGTGCGCGGAGTAGGGGGAGAGTGGGATTAGACTGGGTGGAATATTAAAGTTGCGGGGACTGAAGTGGGAGAGTGGGATTAGACTGGGTGGGATATTTAAGTGTGCGGAGAGTAGGGTGAGATTGGGATTCGACTGGGTGGGATATTAAAGATGAGGGGACTGAAGTGGGAGAGTGTGATTAGACTGGGTGGGATATTAAAGTGTGAGGGGAGTGAGGGGGAGAGTGGGATTAGACTGGGTGCGATATTAAAGTGTGCGAAGTGTGAAGGTGAGAGTGGGATTAGACTGGGTGGGCGATTAAATGGTGCAGGGAGTGAGGGGGAGAGTGGGATTAGACTGGGTGGGATATTAAAGCGTGTGGGGCATGAAGGGGAGAGAGGGATTAGACTGGGTGGTATATTAAAGGGTGTGGGCAGTGAGGAGGAGAGTGGGATTAGACTGGGTGGGATATTAAAGGGTGCAGGGAGTGAGGGGGAGAGTGGGATTAGACTGGGTGGGATATTAAAGGGTGTGGGGAGTGAGGGGGAGAGTGGGATTAGACTGGGTGGTATATTAAATGGTGCGGGGAGTGCTGGGGGTAGTGGGATTTGACTTGGTGGGATATTAAAGGGTGCGGGGAGTGAGGGGGAGAGTGGGATTGACTGGGTGGTATATTAAATGGTGCGGGGAGTGCTGGGGGTAGTGGGATTTGACTGGGTGGGATATTAAAGGGTGCGGGGGAGTGAGGGGGAGAGTGGGATTAGACTGGGTGGTATATTAAAGGGTGCGGGGAGTGAGTGGGAGAGTGGGATTAGACTGGGTGGGATATTAAAGGGTGCGGGGAGTGAGGCAAAGTGGGATTCGACTGGGTGGGTTATTAGAGGATGCGGGTTTGATGGGGAGAGTGGGATTAGACTGGGTGGGATATTAATTTGTTGGTGGAGTGAGGAGCAGAGTGGGTTTATGTTGGGTGGGATATTGAAGGCTGTGGGGATTGATGGGGAGAGTGGGATTTGACTGGGTGGGATATTAAAGTGTGCCGGGATTGAGGGGGAGAGTGGGATTAGACTGGGTGGGATATTAAAGTGTGCCGGGATTGAGGGGGAGAGTGGGATTAGACTGGGTGGGATATAAAAGGGTGTGGGGAGTGAGGAGGAGAGTGGGTTTAGACTGGGTGGGATATTAAAGGGTGGGGGAGTGATGGGGAGAGTGGGAATTGACTGGGTGGGATATTAAAGTGTGCCGTGATTGAGGGGGAGAGTGGGATTCGACTGGTGGGATACTTAATACTGTGGGGAGTGAGGGGGAGAGTGGAATTAGATTGGGTGGGATATGAAAGGTTGTGGGCAGGGAGGAGGAGAGTGGGATTAGACTGGGTGGGATATTAAAGGGTGCGGGGAGTGAGGGGGGTAGTGGGATTAGACTGGGTGGGATATTAAAGGGTGTGGGGAGTGAGGGGGAGAGTGGGATTAGACTCGGTGGGATATTAAAGGGTGCGGGGAGTGAGGGGGAGAGTGGGATTAGACTGGGAGGGATATTAAATGGTGCGGGGAGTGAGGGGGTGAGTGGGATTCGACTGGGTGAGATATTAAAGTTTTCGGGGAGTAGGGGGAGAGTGGGATTAGACTGGGTGGGATATTAAAGGGCGCGGGGAGTGAAGGGGAGAGTGGGATTAGACTGGGTGGGATATTAAAGGGTGCGGGGAATGAGGGGGAGAGTGGGATTAGACTGGGTGGTATATTAAAAGGTGTGGGGAGTGATGGGGAGAGTGGGATTAGACTGGGTGGGATACTAAAGTGTGCCGGTATTCAGAGGGAGAGTGGGATTAGACTGGGTGGGATAGTAAAGGATGCGGGGAGTGAGGAAGAGAGTGGGATTAGACTGGGTGGTTTTTAAAAGGGTGCAGGGAGTGAGGGGAGAGAGGGATTATACTGGGTGGGATGTTAAAGGGTGCAGGGAGTGAGCGATAGAGTGGAATTAGACAGTGTGGGATATTAAATGATGCGGGGAGTGAGGGGTAGAATGGGATTATACTGGGTGGGATATTAAAGGGCACGGGCGTTGGGGGAGAGTGGGATTAGTCTGGGTTGGATTTTAAAAGGTGCGGGTTTGGGGGAGAGTGCGATTAGACTGGGTGGTATATTAAAGGGTGCGGGGAGTGAGGGGGAGAGTGGGATTAGACTGGGTGGTATATTAAAAGGTGTGGGGAGTGATGGGGAGAGTGGGATTAGACTGGGTGGGATATTAAAGGGTGTGGGGAGTGAGGGGGAGAGTGGGATTAGACTGGGTGGGATATTAAACGGTGCGGGGAGTGAAGGGGAGAGTGGGATTAGACTGGGTGGGATACTAAAGTGTGCCGGGATTGAGGGGGAGAGTGGGATTAGACTGGGTGGGATATTAAAGCGTGAGGGACGTGGGTGGGGAGAGTGGGATTAGACTGGATGGGATGTTAATTTGTGTGGGGAGTGAGCGAGAGAGTGGAATTAGACAGTGTGGGATGTTAAATGATGCGGGAGTGAGGGGTAGAATGGGATTATACTGGGTGGGACATTAAAGGGTACGGGCATTGGGGGAGAGTTGGATTAGTCTGGGTTGGATTTTGAAGGGTGCGCGTTTGGGGGAGAGTGGGATTAGACTGGGTGGGATGTTAAAGTGTGCGGGGAGTGAGGCGAATTGGGATTAGACTGGGTGGGATATTAAAGTGTGCGGGGAGTAGGCGGAGAGTGGGATTCGACTGGGTGGGATATTAAAGTTGCGGGGACTGAAGTGGGAGAGTGTGATTAGACTGGGTGGTACATTGAAGTGTGCGGGGAGTAGGGGGAGAGTGGGATTCGACTGGGAGGGATATTAAAGATGCGGGGACTGAAGTGGGACAGTGGGATTAGACTGGGTGGGATATTAAATGTTGCGGGGAGTGAGGGGGAGATTGGGATTAGACTGGGTGGGATATTAAAGTGTGAGGGGAGTAGGGGGAGAGTGGGATTAGACTGAGTGGGATGTTAAAGGGTGCGGGGAGTGAGGGTGAGAGTGGGATTCGTCTGGGTGGGATATTAAAGGGTGCGGGGAGTGCGGGGGGTAGTGGGATTTGACTGGGTGGGATATTAAAGTGTGCGGGGAGTGAGGGGGAGAGTCGGATTAGACTGGGTGTGCTATTAAATGGTGCAGGGAGTGAGGGGGAGAGTGGGATTAGAATCGGTGGTATATTAAAGCGTGTGGGGCATGAATGGGAGAGAGGGATGAGACTGGGTGGGATATTAAAGGGTGCGGGGAGTGAGGGGGAGAGTGGGATTAGACTGGGTGGGGCATTGAAGTGTGTGGGGAGTGATGGGGAGAGTGGGATTTGACTGGGTGGGATATTAAAGGATGCGCAAAGTGAGGGGGAGAGTGGGATTAGTCTGGGTGGGATATCAAATGGTGCGGGGAGTGCGGGGGGGAGTGGTATTTGACTGGGTGGGATATTAAAGTGTGCGGGGAGTGAGGGGGAGAGAGTGATTAGACTGGGAGGGATATTAAATGGTGCGGGGAGTGAGGGGGTGAGTGGGATTAGACTGGGTGGGATATTAAAGGGTGCGGGGAGTGAGGGTAAGAGTGGGATTAGACTGGGTGGGATATTAAAGGTGCGGGGAGTGAGGGGGTGAGTGGAATTAGACTGGGTGGGACATTAAAGTTTTCGGGTAATAGGGGGAGAGTGGTATTAGACTGGGTGGGATATTATAGTGTGCGGGGAATGAGGGGGAGAGTGGGATTAGACTGGGTGGGATATTAAAGGGTGCGGGGAGTGAGGGGGAGAGTGGAATTAGACTGGGTGGTATATTAAAAGGTGTGGGGAGTGAGGGGGTGAGTGGGATTAGACTGGGTGGGATATTAAAGGGTGCGGGGAGTCAGGGGGAGAGTGGGATTAGACTGGGTGGGATATTAAAGGGTGCGGGGAGTGAGGGGGGAGAGTGGGATTAGACTGGGTGGTATATTAAAAGGTGTGGGGAGTGATGGGGAGAGTGGGATTAGACTGGGTGGGATACTAAAGTGTGCCGGTATTGAGGGGGAGAGTGGGATTAGACTGGGTGGGATAGTAAAGGATGCGGGGAGTGAGGCGGAGAGTGGGATTAGACTCGGTGGGATATTAAATGATGCAGGGAGTGAGGTGGAGAGTGCGATTAAACTGGGTGGTTTTTAAAAGGGTGCAGGGAGTGAGGGGAGAGAGGGATTATACTGGGTGGGATATTAAAGGGTGCAGGGAGTGAGGGGAGAGAGGGATTATACTGGGTGGGATGTTAAAGGCTGCAGGGAGTGAGCGATAGAGTGGAATTAGACAGTGTGGGATAATAAATGATGCGGAGAGTGAGGGGTAGAATGGGTTTATACTGGGTGGGATATTAAAGGGCACGGGCATTGGGCGGGAGTGGGACTAACCTGGGTTCGATTTTGAAAGGTGCGGGTTTGGGGGAGAGTGGGATTAGACTGGGTGGGATAATAAAGGGTGCAGGGAGTGAGGGGGAGAGTGGGATTAGACTCGGTGGGATATTAAATGTTGTGGGAATTAAGGGGGAGAGTGGGATTAGACTGGGTGGGATATTAAAGTGTGCAGGGAGTGAGGGGGAGAGTGGGATTAGACTGGGTGGGATATTAAAAATGCGGGGACTGAAGTGGGAGGGTGGGATTAGACTGGGTGGGATATTAAAAGGTGTGGGGAGTGATGGAGAGAGTGGGATTAGACTGGGTGGGATATTAAAGTGTGAGGGGAGTGAGGGGGAGAGTGGGATTAGACTGGGTGGGATATTAAAGGGTGTGGGGTGTGAGGGGGAGAGTGGGATTAGACTGGGTGGTATATTAAAAGGTGTGGGGAGTGATGTGGAGAGTGGGCTTAGACTGGGTGGGATACTAAAGTGTGCCGGTATTGAGGGGGTTAGTGGGATTAGACTGGGTGGGATAGTAAAGGATGCGGGGAGTGAGGGGGAGAGTGGGATTAGACTCGGTGGGATATTTAATGATGCAGGGAGTGAGGTGGAGAGTGCGATTAGACTGGGTGGTTTATAAAAGGGTGCAGGGAGTGAGGGGAGAGAGGGATTATACTGGGTGGGATGTTAAAGGGTGCAGGGAGTGAACGATAGAGTGGAATTACACAGTGTGGGATATTAAATGATGCGGGGTGTGAGGGGTAGAATGGGATGATACTGGGTGGGATATTAAAGGGCACGGGCATTGGGGGAGAGTGGGATTAGTCTGGGTTGGATTTTAAAAGGTGCGGGTTTGGGGGAGAGTGGGATTAGACTGGGTGGGATATTAAAGGGTGCGGGGAGTGAAGGGGAGATTTTGATTAGACTGGTTGGGATATTAAAGGGTGCGGGGAGTGAGGCGGAGAGTGGGATTAGACTGTGTGGCATAATAAAGGGTGCGGGGAGTGAAGGGGAGATTTCGATTAGACTGGGTGGGGTATTAAAGGGTGCGGGGAGTGAGGGGGAGAGTGGGATTAGACTGGGTGGGATATTAAAGGGTGCGGGGAGTGAGGGGGAGAGTGGGATTAGACTGGGTGGGATATTAAAGGGTGCGGGGAATGAGGGGGAGAGTGGGATTAGACTGGGTGGGATATTAAAGGGTGCGGGGAATGAGGGGGAGAGTGGGATTAGACTGGGTGGGATATTAAATTGTGCCGGGATTGAGGGGGAGAGTGGGATTAGACTGGGTGGGATATTAAAGGGTGCGGGGAGTGAGCGAGAGATTGGAATTAGACAGTGTGGGATGTTAAATGATGCGGGAGTTAGGGGTAGAATGGGATTATACTGGGTGGGATATTAAAGGGTACGGGCATTGGGGGAGAGTTGGATTAGTCTGGGTTTGGATTTTGAAGGGTGCGCGTTTGGGGGAGAGTGGGATTCGACTGGGTGGGATATTAAAGGGTGCGGGGAGTAGGCGGAGAGTGGGATTAGACTGGGTGGGATATTAAATGTTGCGGGGAGTGAGGGGGAGAGTGGGATTCGACTGGGAGGGATATTAAAGATGCGGGGACTGAAGTGGGAGAGTGGGATTAGACTGGGTGGGATATTAAATGTTGCGGGGAGTGAGGGGGAGATTGGGATTAGACTGGGTGGGATGTTAAAGGGTGCGGGGAGTGAGGGTGAGAGTGGGATTCGTCTGGGTGGGATATTAAAGGGTGCGGGGAGTGCGGGGGCTAGTGGGATTTGACTGGGTGGGATATTAAAGTGTGCGGGGAGTGAGGGGGAGAGTCGGATTAGACTGGGTGCGATACTAAAGTGTGCGGGGTGTGAAGGTGAGAGTGGGATTAGACTGGGTGTGCTATTAAATGGTGCAGGGAGTGAGGGGGAGAGTGGGATTAGACTCGGTGGGATATTAAAGCGTGTGGGGCATGAATGGGAGAGAGGGATTAGACTTGGTGGGATATTAAAGGGTGCGGGGATTGAGGGGGAGAGTGGGATTAGACTGGGTGGGATATTAAAGGGTGCGGGGAGTGTGGGATTAGACTGGGTGGGATATTTAAGGGTGCAGGGAGTGAGGGGGAGAGTGGGATTAGACTGGGTGGGATATTGAAGTGTGCGGGGAGTGAGGGGGAGAGTGGGATTAGACTGGGTATGACATTAAAGGATGCAGGGAGTGAGGGGGAGTGTGGGAGTAGACTGGGTGGGATATTAAAGCGTGCGCGGAGTGAGGTGGAGAGTGGGATTGACTTGGTGGTATATTACTGAATGCGCAAAGTGCGGGTGAGAGTGGGATTAGTCAGGGTGGGATATTAAAGGGTGCGGGGAGTGCGGGGGGTAGGGGGATTTGACTGGGTGGGATATTAAAGTGTGCGGGGTGTGAAGGTGAGACTGGGATTAGACTGTTTGGGATATTAAATGATGCAGGAAGTGAGGGGGAGAGTGGGATTAGTCTGGGTGAGATATTAAATTGTTGGGGGAGTGAGGGGCAGAGTCGGATTAGACTGGGTGGGATATTAAAGGGTGCAGGGAGTGAGGGGGAGAGTGGGTTTAGACTGGGTGGGATATTAAAGGGTGCAGGGAGTGAGGGGGAGAGTGGGATTAGACTGGGTGGGATATTAAAGGGTGCGGGGAGTGAGGAGAAGAAGGGATTCGACTGGGTGGCATATTGAAGGGTGCGGAAAGTGAGGGTCAGAGTGGGATTCGACTGTTTGGGATATTTAAGGGTGCGGGGAGTGAGGGGGGAGAGTGAGATTAGACTGGGTGGGATATTTAAGGGTGCGGAAAGTGAGGGGGAGAGTGGGATTAGACTGGGTGGGATATTAAAGTGTGTGGGGAGTGAGGGGGGAGAGTGAGATTAGACTGGGTGGGATATTTAAGGGTGCGGGGAGTGAGGGGGAAATTGGGATTAGACTGGGTGGGATATTAAAGGGTGCGGGCATGAGGGGGAGAGTTTGGGATTAGACTGGGTGGTTTATGGAGGGTGCGGGGAGTGATGGGGGAGAGTGGGATTAGACTGGGTGGGATATTAGAGGATGCGGGTTTGATGGGGAGAGTGGGAGTAGACTGGGTGGGATATTAAAGGGTGCTGGGAGTGCGGTTGAGAGTGGGATTGATTGGGTGGTATATTAAAGGATGCGCAAAGTGAGGGTGAGAGTGCGATTAGACTGGGTGGGATATTTAAGGGTGCGGGGAGTGAGGGGGAAATTGGGATTAGACTGGGTGGGATATTAAAGGGTGCGGGCATGAGGGGGAGAGTTTGGGATTAGACTGGGTGGTTTATGGAGGGTGCGGGGAGTGATGGGGGAGAGTGGGATTAGACTGGGTGGGATATTAGAGGATGCGGGTTTGATGGGGAGAGTGGGAGTAGACTGGGTGGGATATTAAAGGGTGCTGGGAGTGCGGTTGAGAGTGGGATTGATTGGGTGGTATATTAAAGGATGCGCAAAGTGAGGGTGAGAGTGCGATTAGACTGGGTGGGATATTAAATGGTGCGGGGAGTGCGGAGGGGAGTGGCATTTGACTGGGTGGGATATTAAAGATGCGGGGATGAAGTGGGATTGTGGGATTAGACTGGGTGGGATATTAAAGATGCGGGGATGAAGTGGGAGGGTGGGATTAGACTGGGTGGGATATTAAAGTGTGAGGGGAGTAGGGGGAGAGTGGGATTAGACTGGGTGGGATATTAAAGTGTGCGCGGAGTAGGGGGAGAGTGGGATTAGACTGGGTGGAATATTAAAGTTGCGGGGACTGAAGTGGGAGAGTGGGATTAGATTGGGTGGGATATTTAAGTGTGCGGAGAGTAGGGGGAGATTGGGATTCGACTGGGTGGGATATTAAAGATGAGGGGACTGAAGTGGGAGAGTGTGATTAGACTGGGTGGGATATTAAAGGGTGCAGGGAGTGAGGGGGAGAGTGGGTTTAGACTGGGTGGGATATTAAAGGGTGCAGGGAGTGAGGGGGAGAGTGGGATTAGACTGGGTGGGATATTAAAGGGTGCGGGGAGTGAGGAGAAGAAGGGATTCGACTGGGTGGCATATTGAAGGGTGCGGAAAGTGAGGGTCAGAGTGGGATTCGACTGTTTGGGATATTTAAGGGTGCGGGGAGTGAGGGGGGAGAGTGAGATTAGACTGGGTGGGATATTTAAGGGTGCGGAAAGTGAGGGGGAGAGTGGGATTAGACTGGGTGGGATATTAAAGTGTGTGGGGAGTGAGGGGGGAGAGTGAGATTAGACTGGGTGGGATATTTAAGGGTGCGGGGAGTGAGGGGGAAATTGGGATTAGACTGGGTGGGATATTAAAGGGTGCGGGGAGTGAGGGGGAGAGTGGGATTAGACTGGATGGGACATTAAAGTTTTCGGGGAATAGGGGGAGAGTGGTATTAGACTGGGTGGGATATTATAGTGTGCGGGGAATGAGGGGGAGAGTGGGATTAGACTGGGTGGTATATTAAAAGGTGTGGGGAGTGAGGGGGTGAGTGGGATTAGACTGGGTGGTATATTAAAAGGTGTGGGGAGTTAGGGGGTGAGTGGGATTAGACTGGGTGGGATACTAAAGTGTGCCGGTATTCAGGGGGAGAGTGGGATTAGACTGGGTGGGATAGTAAAGGATGCGGGGAGTGAGGAAGAGAGTGGGATTAGACTGGGTGGTTTTTAAAAGGGTGCAGGGAGTGAGGGGAGAGAGGGATTATACTGGGTGGGATGTTAAAGGGTGCAGGGAGTGAGCGATAGAGTGGAATTAGACAGTGTGGGATATTAAATGATGCGGGGAGTGAGGGGTAGAATGGGATTATACTGGGTGGGATATTAAAGGGCACGGGCGTTGGGGGAGAGTGGGATTAGTCTGGGTTGGATTTTAAAAGGTGCGGGTTTGGGGGAGAGTGCGATTAGACTGGGTGGTATATTAAAGGGTGCGGGGAGTGAGGGGGAGAGTGGGATTAGACTGGGTGGTATATTAAAAGGTGTGGGGAGTGATGGGGAGAGTGGGATTAGACTGGGTGGGATATTAAAGAGTGTGGGGTGTGAGGGTGAGAGTGGGATTAGTCTGGGTGGGATATTAAATGGTGCGGGGAGTACAGTGGGCAGTGGGATTTGACTGGGTGGGATATTAAAGAGTGCGGGGAGTGAGGGGGAGAGTGGGATTAGACTGGGTGGGATATTAAAGGGTGCGGGGAGTGAAGGGGAGAGTGGGATTAGACTGGGTGGGATACTAAAGTGTGCCGGGATTGAGGGGGAGAGTGGGATTAGACTGGGTGGGATATTAAAGCGTGCGGGACGTGGGTGGGGAGAGTGGGATTAGACTGGGTGGGATGTTAATTTGTGTGGGGAGTGAGCGAGAGAGTGGAATTAGACAGTGTGGGATGTTAAATGATGCGGGAGTGAGGGGTAGAATGGGATTATACTGGGTGGGACATTAAAGGGTACGGGCATTGGGGGAGAGTTGGATTAGTCTGGGTTGGATTTTGAAGGGTGCGCGTTTGGGGGAGAGTGGGATTAGACTGGGTGGGATGTTAAAGTGTGCGGGGAGTGAGGCGAATTGTGATTAGACTGGGTGGGATATTAGAGGATGCGGGTTTGATGGGGAGAGTGGGATTCGACTGGGTGGGATATTAAAGTGTGCGGGGAGTAGGCGGAGAGTGGGATTCGACTGGGTGGGATATTAAAGTTGCGGGGACTGAAGTGGGAGAGTGTGATTAGACTGGGTGGTACATTGAAGTGTGCGGGGAGTAGGGGGAGAGTGGGATTCGACTGGGAGGGATATTAAAGATGCGGGGACTGAAGTGGGACAGTGGGATTAGACTGGGTGGGATATTAAATGTTGCGGGGAGTGAGGGGGAGATTGGGATTAGACTGGGTGGGATATTAAAGTGTGAGGGGAGTAGGGGGAGAGTGGGATTAGACTGAGTGGGATGTTAAAGGGTGCGGGGAGTGAGGGTGAGAGTGGGATTCGTCTGGGTGGGATATTAAAGGGTGCGGGGAGTGCGGGGGGTAGTGGGATTTGACTGGGTGGGATATTAAAGTGTGCGGGGAGTGAGGGGGAGAGTGGGATTAGACTGGGTGGGATATTAAAGGGTGCGGGGAGTGAGGGGGAGAGTGGGATTAGACTCGGTGGGATATTAAAGGTTGCGGGAATTAAGGGGGGGAGTGGGATTAGACTGGGTGGGATATTAAAGTGTGCGGGGAGTGAGGGGAGAGTGGGATTAGACTGGGTGGGATATTAAAGTGTGCGGGGAGTGAGGGGGAGAGTGGGATTAGACTGGGTGGGATATTAAAAATGCGGGGACTGAAGTGGGAGGGTGGGATTAGACTGGGTGGGATATTGAAGTGTGTGGGGAGTGATGGGGAGAGTGGGATTTGACTGGGTGGGATATTAGAGGATGCGAGTTTGACGGGGAGAGTATGAGTCGACTGGGTGGGATATTAAAGGGTGCTGGGAGTGCGGTTGAGAGTGGGATTGATTGGGTGGTATATTAAAGGATGCGCAAAGTGAGGGTGAGAGTGGGATTAGTCTGGGTGGGATATTAAATGGTGCGGGGAGTGCGGGGGGGAGTGGCATTTGACTGGGTGGGATATTAAAGTGTGCGGGAAGTGAGTGGGAGAGTGGGATTTGACTGGGTGGGATATTAAAGTGTGCGGGAAGTGAGGGGGAGAGAGTGATTAGACTGGGTGGGATATTAAAGTGTGCGGGAAGTGAGTGGGAGAGTGGGATTGACTGGGTGGGATATTAAAGGGTGTGGGGAGTGAGGGGGAGAGTGGGATTAGACTGGGTAGGATACTAAAGGGTGCGGGGAGTATGGGGAGAGTGGGATTAGACTGGGTGGGATATTAAAGGGTGCGGGGAGTGAGGGGGAGAGTGGGATTAGACTGGGAGGGATATTAAATGGTGCGGGGAGTGAGGGGGTGAGTGGGATTCGACTGGGTGGGATATTAAAGTTTTCGGGGAGTAGGGGGAGAGTGGGATTAGACTGGGTGGGATATTAAAGGGCGCGGGGAGTGAGGGGGAGAGTGGGATTAGACTGGGTGGGATATTAAAGGGTGCGGGGAGTGCGGGGGGGAGTGGTATTTAACTGGGTGGGATATTAAAGTGTGCGGGGAGTGAGGGAGAGAGAGTGATTAGACTGGGAGGGATATTAAATGTTGCGGGGAGTGATGGGGTGAGTGGGATTAGACTGGGTGGGATATTAAAGGGTGCGGGGAGTGAGGGGGAGAGTGGGATTAGACTGGATGGGACATTAAAGTTTTCGGGGAATAGGGGGAGAGTGGTATTAGACTGGGTGGGATATTATAGTGTGCGGGGAATGAGGGGGAGAGTGGGATTAGACTGGGTGGTATATTAAAAGGTGTGGGGAGTGAGGGGGTGAGTGGGATTAGACTGGGTGGTATATTAAAAGGTGTGGGGAGTTAGGGGGTGAGTGGGATTAGACTGGGTGGGATACTAAAGTGTGCCGGTATTCAGGGGGAGAGTGGGATTAGACTGGGTGGGATAGTAAAGGATGCGGGGAGTGAGGAAGAGAGTGGGATTAGACTGGGTGGTTTTTAAAAGGGTGCAGGGAGTGAGGGGAGAGAGGGATTATACTGGGTGGGATGTTAAAGGGTGCAGGGAGTGAGCGATAGAGTGGAATTAGACAGTGTGGGATATTAAATGATGCGGGGAGTGAGGGGTAGAATGGGATTATACTGGGTGGGATATTAAAGGGCACGGGCGTTGGGGGAGAGTGGGATTAGTCTGGGTTGGATTTTAAAAGGTGCGGGTTTGGGGGAGAGTGCGATTAGACTGGGTGGTATATTAAAGGGTGCGGGGAGTGAGGGGGAGAGTGGGATTAGACTGGGTGGTATAATTAAAGGTGTGGGGAGTGATGGGGAGAGTGGGATTAGACTGGGTGGGATATTAAAGGGTGTGGGGTGTGAGGGTGAGAGTGGGATTAGTCTGGGTGGGATATTAAATGGTGCGGGGAGTACAGTGGGCAGTGGGATTTGACTGGGTGGGATATTAAAGAGTGCGGGGAGTGAGGGGGAGAGTGGGATTAGACTGGGTGGGATATTAAAGGGTGCGGGGAGTGAAGGGGAGAGTGGGATTAGACTGGGTGGGATACTAAAGTGTGCCGGGATTGAGGGGGAGAGTGGGATTAGACTGGGTGGGATATTAAAGCGTGCGGGACGTGGGTGGGGAGAGTGGGATTAGACTGGGTGGGATGTTAATTTGTGTGGGGAGTGAGCGAGAGAGTGGAATTAGACAGTGTGGGATGTTAAATGATGCGGGAGTGAGGGGTAGAATGGGATTATACTGGGTGGGACATTAAAGGGTACGGGCATTGGGGGAGAGTTGGATTAGTCTGGGTTGGATTTTGAAGGGTGCGCCTTTGGGGGAGAGTGGGATTAGACTGGGTGGGATGTTAAAGTGTGCGGGGAGTGAGGCGAATTGTGATTAGACTGGGTGGGATATTAGAGGATGCGGGTTTGATGGGGAGAGTGGGATTCGACTGGGTGGGATATTAAAGTGTGCGGGGAGTAGGCGGAGAGTGGGATTCGACTGGGTGGGATATTAAAGTTGCGGGGACTGAAGTGGGAGAGTGTGATTAGACTGGGTGGTACATTGAAGTGTGCGGGGAGTAGGGGGAGAGTGGGATTCGACTGGGAGGGATATTAAAGATGCGGGGACTGAAGTGGGACAGTGGGATTAGACTGGGTGGGATATTAAATGTTGCGGGGAGTGAGGGGGAGATTGGGATTAGACTGGGTGGGATATTAAAGTGTGAGGGGAGTAGGGGGAGAGTGGGATTAGACTGAGTGGGATGTTAAAGGGTGCGGGGAGTGAGGGTGAGAGTGGGATTCGTCTGGGTGGGATATTAAAGGGTGCGGGGAGTGCGGGGGGTAGTGGGATTTGACTGGGTGGGATATTAAAGTGTGCGGGGAGTGAGGGGGAGAGTGGGATTAGACTGGGTGGGATATTAAAGGGTGCGGGGAGTGAGGGGGAGAGTGGGATTAGACTCGGTGGGATATTAAAGGTTGCGGGAATTAAGGGGGAGAGTGGGATTAGACTGGGTGGGATATTAAAGTGTGCGGGGAGTGAGGGGGAGAGTGGGATTAGACTGGGTGGGATATTAAAGTGTGCGGGGAGTGAGGGGGAGAGTGGGATTAGACTGGGTGGGATATTAAAAATGCGGGGACTGAAGTGGGAGGGTGGGATTAGACTGGGTGGGATATTGAAGTGTGTGGGGAGTGATGGGGAGAGTGGGATTTGACTGGGTGGGATATTAGAGGATGCGAGTTTGACGGGGAGAGTAGGAGTAGACTGGGTGGGATATTAAAGGGTGCTGGGAGTGCGGTTGAGAGTGGGATTGATTGGGTGGTATATTAAAGGATGCGCAAAGTGAGGGTGAGAGTGGGATTAGTCTGGGTGGGATATTAAATGGTGCGGGGAGTGCGGGGGGGAGTGGCATTTGACTGGGTGGGATATTAAAGTGTGCGGGAAGTGAGTGGGAGAGTGGGATTTGACTGGGTGGGATATTAAAGTGTGCGGGAAGTGAGGGGGAGAGAGTGATTAGACTGGGTGGGATATTAAAGTGTGCGGGAAGTGAGTGGGAGAGTTGGATTGACTGGGTGGGATATTAAAGGGTGTGGGGAGAGAGCGGGAGAGTGGGATTAGACTGGGTAGGATACTAAAGGGTGCGGGGAGTATGGGGAGAGTGGGATTAGACTGGGTGGGATATTAAAGGGTGCGGGGAGTGAAGGGGAGAGTGGGATTAGACTGGGTGGGATACTAAAGTGTGCCGGGATTGAGGGGGAGAGTGGGATTAGACTGGGTGGGATATTAAAGCGTGCGGGACGTGGGTGGGGAGAGTGGGATTAGACTGGGTGGGATGTTAATTTGTGTGGGGAGTGAGCGAGAGAGTGGAATTAGACAGTGTGGGATGTTAAATGATGCGGGAGTGAGGGGTAGAATGGGATTATACTGGGTGGGACATTAAAGGGTACGGGCATTGGGGGAGAGTTGGATTAGTCTGGGTTGGATTTTGAAGGGTGCGCCTTTGGGGGAGAGTGGGATTAGACTGGGTGGGATGTTAAAGTGTGCGGGGAGTGAGGCGAATTGTGATTAGACTGGGTGGGATATTAGAGGATGCGGGTTTGATGGGGAGAGTGGGATTCGACTGGGTGGGATATTAAAGTGTGCGGGGAGTAGGCGGAGAGTGGGATTCGACTGGGTGGGATATTAAAGTTGCGGGGACTGAAGTGGGAGAGTGTGATTAGACTGGGTGGTACATTGAAGTGTGCGGGGAGTAGGGGGAGAGTGGGATTCGACTGGGAGGGATATTAAAGATGCGGGGACTGAAGTGGGACAGTGGGATTAGACTGGGTGGGATATTAAATGTTGCGGGGAGTGAGGGGGAGATTGGGATTAGACTGGGTGGGATATTAAAGTGTGAGGGGAGTAGGGGGAGAGTGGGATTAGACTGAGTGGGATGTTAAAGGGTGCGGGGAGTGAGGGTGAGAGTGGGATTCGTCTGGGTGGGATATTAAAGGGTGCGGGGAGTGCGGGGGGTAGTGGGATTTGACTGGGTGGGATATTAAAGTGTGCGGGGAGTGAGGGGGAGAGTGGGATTAGACTGGGTGGGATATTAAAGGGTGCGGGGAGTGAGGGGGAGAGTGGGATTAGACTCGGTGGGATATTAAAGGTTGCGGGAATTAAGGGGGAGAGTGGGATTAGACTGGGTGGGATATTAAAGTGTGCGGGGAGTGAGGGGGAGAGTGGGATTAGACTGGGTGGGATATTAAAGTGTGCGGGGAGTGAGGGGGAGAGTGGGATTAGACTGGGTGGGATATTAAAAATGCGGGGACTGAAGTGGGAGGGTGGGATTAGACTGGGTGGGATATTGAAGTGTGTGGGGAGTGATGGGGAGAGTGGGATTTGACTGGGTGGGATATTAGAGGATGCGAGTTTGACGGGGAGAGTAGGAGTAGACTGGGTGGGATATTAAAGGGTGCTGGGAGTGCGGTTGAGAGTGGGATTGATTGGGTGGTATATTAAAGGATGCGCAAAGTGAGGGTGAGAGTGGGATTAGTCTGGGTGGGATATTAAATGGTGCGGGGAGTGCGGGGGGGAGTGGCATTTGACTGGGTGGGATATTAAAGTGTGCGGGAAGTGAGTGGGAGAGTGGGATTTGACTGGGTGGGATATTAAAGTGTGCGGGAAGTGAGGGGGAGAGAGTGATTAGACTGGGTGGGATATTAAAGTGTGCGGGAAGTGAGTGGGAGAGTTGGATTGACTGGGTGGGATATTAAAGGGTGTGGGGAGAGAGCGGGAGAGTGGGATTAGACTGGGTAGGATACTAAAGGGTGCGGGGAGTATGGGGAGAGTGGGATTAGACTGGGTGGGATATTAAAGGGTGCGGGGAGTGAGGGGGAGAGTGGGATTAGATTGGGAGGGATATTAAATGGTGCGGGGAGTGAGGGGGTGAGTGGGATTCGACTGGGTGGGATATTAAAGTTTTCGGGGAGTAGGGGGAGAGTGGGATTAGACTGGGTGGGATATTAAAGGGCGCGGGGAGTGAGGGGGAGAGTGGGATTAGACTGGGTGGGATATTAAAGGGTGCGGGGAGTGCGGGGGGGAGTGGTATTTGACTGGGTGGGATATTAAAGTGTGCGGGGAGTGAGGGGGAGAGAGTGATTAGACTGGGAGGGATATTAAATGGTGCGGGGAGTGAGGGGGTGAGTGGGATTAGACTGGGTGGGATATTAAAGGGTGCGGGGAGTGAGGGGGAGAGTGGGATTAGACTGGATGGGACATTAAAGTTTTCGGGGAATAGGGGGAGAGTGGTATTAGACTGGGTGGGATATTATAGTGTGCGGGGAATGAGGGGGAGAGTGGGATTAGACTGGGTGGTATATTAAAAGGTGTGGGGAGTGAGGGGGTGAGTGGGATTAGACTGGGTGGTATATTAAAAGGTGTGGGGAGTTAGGGGGTGAGTGGGATTAGACTGGGTGGGATACTAAAGTGTGCCGGTATTCAGGGGGAGAGTGGGATTAGACTGGGTGGGATAGTAAAGGATGCGGGGAGTGAGGAAGAGAGTGGGATTAGACTGGGTGGTTTTTAAAAGGGTGCAGGGAGTGAGGGGAGAGAGGGATTATACTGGGTGGGATGTTAAAGGGTGCAGGGAGTGAGCGATAGAGTGGAATTAGACAGTGCGGGATATTAAATGATGCGGGGAGTGAGGGGTAGAATGGGATTATACTGGGTGGGATATTAAAGGGCACGGGCGTTGGGGGAGAGTGGGATTAGTCTGGGTTGGATTTTAAAAGGTGCGGGTTTGGGGGAGAGTGCAATTAGACTGGGTGGTATATTAAAGGGTGCGGGGAGTGAGGGGGAGAGTGGGATTAGACTGGGTGGTATATTAAAAGGTGTGGGGAGTGATGGGGAGAGTGGGATTAGACTGGGTGGGATATTAAAGGGTGTGGGGTGTGAGGGTGAGAGTGGGATTAGTCTGGGTGGGATATTAAATGGTGCGGGGAGTACAGTGGGCAGTGGGATTTGACTGGGTGGGATATTAAAGAGTGCGGGGAGTGAGGGGGAGAGTGGGATTAGACTGGGTGGGATATTAAAGGGTGCGGGGAGTGAAGGGGAGAGTGGGATTAGACTGGGTGGGATACTAAAGTGTGCCGGGATTGAGGGGGAGAGTGGGATTAGACTGGGTGGGATATTAAAGCGTGCGGGACGTGGGTGGGGAGAGTGGGATTAGACTGGGTGGGATGTTAATTTGTGTGGGGAGTGAGCGAGAGAGTGGAATTAGACAGTGTGGGATGTTAAATGATGCGGGAGTGAGGGGTAGAATGGGATTATACTGGGTGGGACATTAAAGGGTACGGGCATTGGGGGAGAGTTGGATTAGTCTGGGTTGGATTTTGAAGGGTGCGCCTTTGGGGGAGAGTGGGATTAGACTGGGTGGGATGTTAAAGTGTGCGGGGAGTGAGGCGAATTGTGATTAGACTGGGTGGGATATTAGAGGATGCGGGTTTGATGGGGAGAGTGGGATTCGACTGGGTGGGATATTAAAGTGTGCGGGGAGTAGGCGGAGAGTGGGATTCGACTGGGTGGGATATTAAAGTTGCGGGGACTGAAGTGGGAGAGTGTGATTAGACTGGGTGGTACATTGAAGTGTGCGGGGAGTAGGGGGAGAGTGGGATTCGACTGGGAGGGATATTAAAGATGCGGGGACTGAAGTGGGACAGTGGGATTAGACTGGGTGGGATATTAAATGTTGCGGGGAGTGAGGGGGAGATTGGGATTAGACTGGGTGGGATATTAAAGTGTGAGGGGAGTAGGGGGAGAGTGGGATTAGACTGAGTGGGATGTTAAAGGGTGCGGGGAGTGAGGGTGAGAGTGGGATTCGTCTGGGTGGGATATTAAAGGGTGCGGGGAGTGCGGGGGGTAGTGGGATTTGACTGGGTGGGATATTAAAGTGTGCGGGGAGTGAGGGGGAGAGTCGGATTAGACTGGGTGCGATATTAAAGTGTGCGGGGTGTGAAGGTGAGAGTGGGATTAGACTGGGTGTGCTATTAAATGGTGCAGGGAGTGAGGGGGAGAGTGGGATTAGACTCGGTGGGATATTAAAGCGTGTGGGGCATGAATGGGAGAAAGGGATTAGACTGGGTGGGATATTAAAGTGTGCGGGGAGTGAGGGGGAGAGTGGGATTAGACTGGGTGGGACATTGAAGTGTGTGGGGAGTGATGGGGAGAGTGGGATTTGACTGGGTGGGATATTAAAGGATGCGCAAAGTGAGGGGGAGAGTGGGATTAGTCTGGGTGGGATATTAAATGGTGCGGGGAGTGCGGGGGGGAGTGGTATTTGACTGGGTGGGATATTAAATTGTGCGGGGAGTGAGGGGGAGAGAGTGATTAGACTGGGAGGGATATTAAATGGTGCGTGGAGTGAGGGGGTGAGTGGGATTAGACTGGGTGGGATATTAAAGGGTGCGGGGAGTGAGGGTAAGAGTGGGATTAGACTGGGTGGGATATTAAAGGTGCGGGGAGTGAGGGGGTGAGTGGAATTAGACTGGGTGGGACATTAAAGTTTTCGGGGAATAGGGGGAGAGTGGTATTAGACTGGGTGGGATATTATAGTGTGCGGGGAACGAGGGGGAGAGTGGGATTAGACTGGGTGGGATATTAAAGGGTGCGGGGAGTGAGGGGGAGAGTGGAATTAGACTGGGTGGTATATTAAAAGGTGTGGGGAGTGAGGGGGTGAGTGGGATTAGACTGGGTGGGATATTAAAGGGTGCGGGGAGTGAGGGGGAGAGTGGGATTAGACTGGGTGGGATATTAAAGGGTGCGGGGAGTGAGGGGGAGAGTGGGATTAGACTGGGTGGTATATTAAAAGGTGTGGGGAGTGATGGGGAGAGTGGGATTAGACTGGGTGGGATACTAAAGTGTGCCGGTATTGAGGGAGAGAGTGGGATTAGACTGGGTGGGATAGTAAAGGATGCGGGGAGTGAGGCGGAGAGAGGGATTAGACTCGGTGGGATATTAAATGATGCAGGGAGTGAGGTGGAGAGTGCGATTAAACTGGGTGGTTTTTAAAAGGGTGCAGGGAGTGAGGGGAGAGAGGGATTATACTGGGTGGGATATTAAAGGGTGCAGGGAGTGAGGGAAGAGAGGGATTATACTGGGTGGGATGTTAAAGGCTGCAGGGAGTGAGCGATAGAGTGGAATTAGACAGTGTGGGATAATAAATGATGCGAAGAGTGAGGGGTAGAATGGGATTATACTGGGTGGGATATTAAAGGGCACGGGCATTGGGGGAGAGTGGGATTAACCTGGGTTCGATTTTAAAAGGTGCGGGTTTGGGGGAGAGTGGGATTAGACTGGGTGAGATATTAAAGTGTGCAGGGAGGGAGGGGGAGAGTGGGATTAGACTGGGTGGGATATTAAAAATGCGGGGACTGAAGTGGGAGGGTGGGATTAGACTGGGTGGGATATTAAAAGGTGTGGGGAGTGAGGGGGAGAGTGGGATTAGACTGGGTGGGATATTAAAGGGTGTGGGGTGTGAGGGGGAGAGTGGGATTAGACTGGGTGGTATATTAAAAGGTGTGGGGAGTGATGTGGAGAGTGGGCTTAGACTGGGTGGGATACTAAAATGTGCCGGTATTGAGGGGGTGAGTGGGATTAGACTGGGTGGGATAGTAAAGGATGCGGGGAGTGAGGGGGAGAGTGGGATTAGACTCGGTGGGATATTTAATGATGCAGGGAGTGAGGTGGAGAGTGCGATTAGACTGGGTGGTTTTTAAAAGGGTGCAGGGAGTGAGGGGAGAGAGGGATTATACTGGGTGGGATGTTAAAGGGTGCAGGGAGTGAACGATAGAGTGGAATTACACAGTGTGGGATATTAAATGATGCGGGGAGTGAGGGGCAGATTGGGATGATACTGGGTGGGATATTAAAGGGCACGGGCATTGGGGGAGAGTGTGATTAGTCTGGGTTGGATTTTAAAAGGTGCGGGTTTGGGGGAGAGTGGGATTAGACTGGTTGGGATATTAAAGGGTGCGGGGAGTGAAGGGAGATTTCGATTAGACTGGGTGGGATATTAAAGGGTGCGGGGAGTGAGGGGGAGAGTGGGATTAGACTGTGTGGCATAATAAAGGGTGCGGGGAGTGAAGGGGAGATTTCGATTAGACTGGGTGGGATATTAAAGGGTGCGGGGAGTGAGGGGGAGAGTGGGATTAGACTGGGTGGGATATTAAAGGGTGCGGGGAGTGAGGGGGAGAGTGGGATTAGACTGGGTGGGATATTAAAGGGTGCGGGGAATGAGGGGGAGAGTGGGATTAGACTGGGTGGGATATTAAATTGTGCCGGGATTGAGGGGGAGAGTGGGATTAGACTGGGTGGGATATTAAAGGGTGCGGGGAGTGAGCGAGAGAGTGGAATTTGACAGTGTGGGATGTTAAATGATGCGGGAGTTAGAGGTAGAATGGGATTATACTGGGTGGGATATTAAAGGGTACGGGCATTGGGGGAGAGTTGGATTAGTCTGGGTTTGGATTTTGAAGGGTGCGCGTTTGGGGGAGAGTGGGATTCGACTGGGTGGGATATTAAAGGGTGCGGGGAGTAGGCGGAGAGTGGGATTAGACTGGGTGGGATATTAAATGTTGCGGGGAGTGAGGGGGAGAGTGGGATTCGACTGGGAGGGATATTAAAGATGCGGGGACTGAAGTGGGAGAGTGGGATTAGACTGGGTGGGATATTAAATGTTGCGGGGAGTGAGGGGGAGATTGGGATTAGACTGGGTGGGATGTTAAAGGGTGCGGGGAGTGAGGGTGAGAGTGGGATTCGTCTGGGTGGGATATTAAAGGGTGCGGGGAGTGCGGGGGGTAGTGGGATTTGACTGGGTGGGATATTAAAGTGTGCGGGGAGTGAGGGGGAGAGTCGGATTAGACTGGGTACGATACTAAAGTGTGCGGGGTGTGAAGGTGAGAGTGGGATTAGACTGGGTGTGCTATTAAATGGTGCAGGGAGTGAGGGGGAGAGTGGGATTAGACTCGGTGGGATATTAAAGCGAGTGGGGCATGAATGGGAGAGAGGGATTAGACTGGGTGGGATATTAAAGGGTGCGGGGATTGAGGGGGAGAGTGGGATTAGACTGGATGGGATATTAAAGGATGCGGGGAGTGTGGGATTAGACTGGGTGGGATATTTAAGGGTGCGGGGAGTGAGGGGGAGAGTGGGATTGACTGGGTGGTATATTAAATGGTGCGGGGAGTGAGGGGGAGAGTGGGATTAGACTGGGTGGGATATTAAAGGGTGCGGGGAGTGAGCGGGAGAGTGGGATTTGACTGGGTGGGATATTAAAGGGTGTGGGGAGTGAATTGAAGTGGGATTCGACTGGGTGGGTTATTAGAGGATGCGGGTTTGATGGGGAGAGTGGGATTAGACTGGGTGGGATATTAAAGAGTGCGGGGAGTGAGGGGGAGAGTGGGATTAGACTGGGTGGGATATTAAAGAGTGCGGGGAGTGAGGGGGAGAGTGGGATTAGACTGGCTGGGATATTAATTTGTTGGTGGAGTGAGGAGGAGAGTGGGTTTAGATTGGGTGGGATATTGAAGGCTGTGGGGATTGATGGGGAGAGTGGGATTTGACTGGGTGGGATATTAAAGTGTGCCGGGATTGAGGGGGAGAGTGGGATTAGACTGGGTGGGATATAAAAGGGTGTGGGGAGTGATGGGGAGAGTGGGTTTAGACTGGGTGGGATATAAAAGGGTGTGGGGAGTGAGGGGGAGAGTGGGATTTGACTGGGTGGGATATTAAAGTGTGCCGGGATTGAGGGGGAGAGTGGGATGAGACTGGGTGGGATAGTTAATAGTGTGGGGAGTGAGGGGGAGAGTGGAATTAGATTGTGTGGGATATGAAAGGTTGTGGGCAGGGAGGAGGAGAGTGGGATTAGACTGGGTGGGATATTAAAGGGTGCGGGGAGTGAGGGGGAGAGTGGGATTAGACTGGGTGGGATATTAAAGTGTGCGGGGAGTGAGGGGGAGAGTGGGATTAGACTGGGTAGGTATTAAAAATCCGGGGACTGAAGTGGGAGGGTGGGATTAGACTGGGTGGGATATTAAAGTGTGAGGGGATTAGGGGGAGAGTGGGATTAGACTGGGTGGGATATTAAAGTGTGCGGGGCGTAGGGGTGAGTGGGATTAGACTGGGTGGGATATTGAAGTGTCTGGGGAGTGATGGGGAGAGTGGGATTTGACTGGGTGGGATATTAGAGGATGCGGATTTGACGGGGAGAGTAGGAGTAGACTGGGTGGGATATTAAAGGGTGATGGGAGTGCGGTTGAGAGTGGGATTGATTGGGTGGTATATTAAAGGATGCGCAAAGTGAGGGTGAGAGTGGGATTACTCTGGGTGGGATATTAAATGGTGCGGGGAGTGCGGGGGAGAGTGGGATTTGACTGGGTGGGATATTAAAGTGTGAGGGGGGTGAGGGGGAGAGAGTGATTAGACTGGGAGGGATATTAAAGGGTGCGGTGAGTGAGGGTGAGAGTGGGATTAGACTGGGTGGGATATTAGAGGACGCGGGTTTGATGGGGAGAGTGGGATTAGACTGGGTGGGATATATTAAAGTTTTCGGGGAGCAGGGGGAGAGTGGGATTAGACTGGGTGGGGTATTAAAGGGTGCAGGGAGTGAGGGGGAGAGTGGGATTAGACTGGGTGGTATATTAAAAGGTGTGGGGAGTGATGGGGAGAGTGGGATTAGACTGGGTGGGATACTAAAGTGTGCCGGTATTGAGGGGAAGAGTGGGATTAGACTGGGTGGGATATTAAATGATGCAGGGAGTGAGGCGGAGAGTGGGATTAGACTGGGTGGGATAGTAAAGGATGCAGGGAGTGAGGGGGAGAGTGGGATTAGACTCGGTGGGATATTAAATGATGCAGGGAGTGAGGCGGAGAGTGCGATTAGACTGGGTGGTTTTTAAAAGAGTGCAGGGAGTGAGGGGAGAGAGGGATTATACTCGGTGGGATGTTAAAGGGTGCAGGGAGTGAGCGATAGAGTGGAATTAGACAGTGTGGGATAATAAATGATGCGGGGAGTGAGGGGTAGAATGGGATTATACTGGGTGGGATATTAAAGGGCACGGGCATTGGGGGAGAGTGGGATTAGTCTGGGTTCGATTTTAAAAGGTGCAGGTTTGCGGGAGAGTGCGATTAGACTGGGTGGTATATTAAAGGGTGCGGGGAGTGAGGGGGAGAGTGGGATTAGACTGTGTGGGATAATAAAGGGTGTGGGGAGTGATGGGAAGTGGGATTAGACTTGGTGGTATATTAAAGGGTGTGGGGAGTGAGGGGGAGCGTGGGATTAGACTGGGTGGTATATTAAAGGGTGTGGGGAGTGAGGGGGAGAGTGGAATTAGACTGGGTGGGATATTAATGGATGCGGAAAGTGAGGGTGAGAGTGGGATTAGACTGGGTGGGATATTTAAGGGTGCGGGGAATGAGGGGGAGAGTGGAATTAGACTGGGTGGGATATTAAAGGGTGCGGGGAGTGAGGGGGGAGAGTGGGATTAGACTGGGTGGTATATTAAAGGGTGTGGGGAGTGAGGGGGAGAGTGGAATTAGACTGGGTGGGATATTAATGGATGCGGAAAGTGAGGGTGAGAGTGGGATTAGACTGGGTGGGATATTTAAGGGTGCGGGGAGTGAGGGGGAGAGTGGAATTAGACTGGGTGGGATATTAAAGGGTGCGGGGAGTGAGGGGGGAGAGTGGGATTAGACTGGGTGGGATATTTAAGGGTGCGGAAAGTGAGGTTGAGAGTGGGATTAGACTGGGTGGGATATTAAAGGGTGCGGGCAGTGAGGGGGAGAGTGGGATTAGACTGAGTGGGTTATGGAGGTTGCGGGGAGTGAGGGGAGAGTTTGGGATTAGACTGGCTGGTTTATGGAGGGTGCGGGGAGTGAGGGGGAGAGTGGGATTAGACTGGGTTTCGTTTTGGAATGTGCGGGTAGTGAGGGGGAGAGTTGTATTAGACTGGGTGGGGTATGGAGTGTGCGGGGATTGAGGGGGTGAGTGGGATTAGACTGGGTGGGGTATGGAGGGTGCGGGGATTGAGGGGGTGAGTGGGATTAGACTGGGATGGAGGGTGCGGGGAGGTAGTGCTAGATTTGTTAGGGTGGGGGGTGTGAGGGGAGGGTCTCCGGAAGGTTTTCCGTGTGGGACTCTGCTCTCCGCTGGTTCAGACTCACCCTTGAAGGAGATAGTACAGGACGCAGCCCAGGGAGAACCAGTCAGCGCTGCTGTTGTACGGTGTCCCCTTCTCCATCACTTCCGGCGCTATGTAACCAAGCGATCCACTGCAGCCAGGTCAAAGGTCAATGGTCAGCACAGGGTCACTCGGCCTCTTAAAGGGGCAGGCCTCCCCCCCCCTCCCCACCCCTGGCCTGTCACGTGTCTTGAAAGTCACTTTCCCGTCCTATCATTTCCCCAGGGGTGGTCTCTCCTCCCACCCACCTCAACGCAGCATCTCAATGGGACAGTCCCTCTCACTCCCCACCCAGCGTCGTAAATGGACAGGCCTCCCCCTTGCACCGACTCTACCTTTTATAGCGACAGTCCCATCCCCAATTCCCGTACTGGCTCTTAAAGGGGCAGTTCCATGGTGTTATCCCCGTACAGTTTCTTAAGGGAATTGACTCTTCCCTCAACACCGCTTGGGCTCTTAAAGGGACAGACCCTTCCCCTTACTCAGCCTTTTAAATGGACAGTCCCTTTTATTTTATGCCCCTCAATCTGCTCCGTCAAGGAACAGACCCTTCCCTTGTCCCCGCTTGGATTCTTAAAGGGACAGACCCTTCCCCTTAGCCCCATGTGGAGCCTTAAAGGGGCAGCCCCTTCTCCCAACTCCACTCAGCCGCGCAAAGGGACAATAAGCTTCACCCAACATTTTGAAGGGGCAGTAACTCAGCCTCGGCCCGTGGAGGGTGAGGGTAAAGGGAGGGGCATGATCCTGAACTCACACTGTGGCTGTCGGCAAACTCTTGGAGAAATCACAGGCAAGGTGCATGTTCGAGATCATAACATGGCCGCTTCTGCTTAGCACGATGTTTGAGGGCTAGAGGAAGGACAGTGTCGTGGGGGGGGTGTGGGGGAACGGGGTTGTGGGAGGCAAGAGAAGATCGGAGGTCAGTCAATAAACAGATGGGGCTCTGGGTCTTCTATTAGAGGGGAGGGAGCAGCGTCCAACCCACTGCAATCCCCCCCCCCCACCACCCCCACCGCAACACCCACCCAACAAAACCCAGTCACCCCTTCCTCATCAGAGAGAGACAGGAGCTACAGTCAATGGACAATGACCAGTTTCAGATCGTAGAGACTAACCACATCCCATTGACATTTCGTGGCCCCTGTGTCCGTCTGCCATTTTAATCCTTTCCATTTTTAACTCAAATTAGGTGGCGGACAGTCTCACTGGCTCCCTCAGGTCTCCAGCCCCATTCACAGAACAAACTCCAGTTTCTCCAGTGCCTTTCACACATCGGGACATCTCAAAGTGTTTCATGAGAGCAGGGATAGCCAGACCTGCGAGGGGCAGTGGATAAACAGAGAGCGAGGCTCGGGGTCTTCACTCACCTACCGGGAGCGGAGATGGCCGGAACCTGTGAGGGACGCCTCTCCTCCAGCAGGGGGTGCTGAGTTTGAAAAAAAAAACATCCAGGAGTGACATCGCAGGAAAACTGTACGTTTATTGGTTGGTGAGAAGCTGCTGTTAGGGAGTGTGTTTAAATAGCATAAAACTAGAAAAACGTATCATTTATAAAGAAGTAGCTATTTGGATTTCAGTAAAGAACGCTAGCAATAGGGAAGTAAAGTTAAATCAAGTCTCAGTGAAATGAAATAATAAAGTAAACCAATGTATGATAAAGTTAGCATAAATGCAGTAAAGTTACCAGTAATTTATTCTACTCATTCTATTTACTCTAAATGTAATAAATCGTTTTTAAGAGTTACAGGATGTCGGGTCAGCTCAGCCAAGTGGAATGTGCATCCTGCAGTACGTGTGAAGTCGTGGGTGCACCACATATCCCTGACAAACACGGTCTGTGGGAAGTGTCACCAGCTGCACAGGCTTGAGGTCTGGGTTTCAGAATGTAACTGGAGTCACTGTTGTGCATCTGCCAGGATGGGGACTATGTGGGTAGCATCTTTGGGGAGGTAGTCACACCGCAGGTCAGAAGAACACAACCAGGGAGGGTTGTGTTCATGAAACACTTTGAGATGTCCCGATGTGTGAAAGGCACTGGAGAAACTTAAGTTTGTTCTGTGAATGGGGCTGGAGACCTGAGGGAGCCAGTGAGACTGTCCGCCACCTAATTTGAGTTAAAAATGGAAAGGATTAAAATGGCAGACGGACACAGGGGCCACGAAATGTCAATGGGATGTGGTTAGTCTCTACGATCTGAAACTGGTCATTGTCCATTGACTGTAGCTCCTGTCCAGGTGACCACCAGGCAGTCTAAGAGAACCAGGCAGAACCTGCAGGAGGATAGACTAGAGTCCATTATAAAAGATGTAATAGCTGAGCACGTGGAAAACAGAGGCAGAATCGGACAGAGTCAGCATGGATTTACGAAAGGGAAATCATGCTTGACAAATCTACTGGAATTTTTCGAGGATGTAACTGGTAGAATTGATGAGGGGGAGTCAGTGGATATGGTTTATTCGGACTTTCAGAAGGCTTTCGACAAAGTCCCACATAAGAGATTGGCGTGTAAAATTAAAGCGCATGGGATTGGGGTCGTGTATTGAGATGGATAGAAACTGGTTGGCAGACAGGAAACAAAGAGTAGGAATAAACGGGTCTTTTTCCGAAAGACAGGCAGTGACTAGAGGGTACCACAGGGATCGGTGCTGGGACCCCAGCTATTCACAATATATATTAATGATTTAGATGAGGGAACTAAATGTAATATCTCTAGACTTGCAGATGACACAAAGCTGGGTGGGAGGGTGAGCTGTGAGCAGGATGCAGAGATGCTTCAGTGTGATTTGGACAAGCTGAGTGAGTGGGCAAATGCATGGCAGATGCAGTATAATGTGGATAAATGTGAGGTTACCCACTTTGGTAGCAAAAACAGGAAGGCAGATTATTATCTGAATGGCTATAAATTGAGAGAGGGGAATGTGCAACGAGACCTGGGTGTCCTTGTACACCAGTCGCTGAAGGTAAGCATGCAGGTGCAGCAGGCGGTAAAGAAGGCAAATGGTATGTTGGCCTTCATAGCCAGAGGATTCAAGTACAGGAACAGGGATGTCTTGTATAGGGCCTTGGTGAGACCACACCTGGAATATTGTGTGCAGTTCTGGTCTCCTTATCTGAGGAAGGATGTTCTTGCTGTAGAGGGAGTGCAGCGAAGGTTTACCAAACTGATTCCTGGGATGGCGGGACTGACATATGAGGAGAGATTGGATCGATTAGGATTTAATTCACTGGAGTTCAGAGGAATGAGGGGGGGATCTCATAGAAACCTATAAAATTCTAACAGGACAAGACAGGGTAGATGCAGGAAGGATGTTCCCGATGGTGGGGAGAGTCCAGAACCAGGGGTCACAGTCTGAGGATATGGAGTAGACCATTTAGGACTGAGATGAGGAGAAATATCTTCACCCAGAGAGTGGTGAGCCTGTGGAATTCACTACCACAGAAAGTAGTTGAGACCAAAACATTGTGTGTTTTCAAGAAGGAGTTAGAAAAAGCTCTTGGGGGCGATAGGGACCAAAGGGTATGGGGGGAGAAAGCGGGAGTGGGCTATTGAGTTGGATGATCAGCCATGATCATAATGAATGGGCGGAGCAGGCTCGAAGGGCTGAATGGCCTCCTCCTGCTCCTAGTTTCTATGTTGCTAATCGGCGTTCCATTTTGGGTACTGACGAGGGCGATGGTTCCTCAGGAGAGAGCAGCCAGAGCCAAACCTAAAGCCAAACAGACGGCTCAGCTCTGCAGAGTTGGGGGGGGGGAGGGGTGGGGGAGGAAGAATGGAAGGGCAATAGCGATAGGGGATTCCATAGGCAGGGGATCAGGCAGGCGTTTCTGCAGCTGTAAACGTGACTCCGGGATGGGGTTGTTGCCTCCCTGGTGGTGCCAGGGTCAAGGACATCACAGAGCAGCTGCAGGACCTCCTTCAGGGAGAGGGGGGGAATCCCAAGCAGAAGTCGTGGTCCACACTGGTGCCAGGTAGGAAGCGGGATGCGGTCCTGAGAGCAGGTTTCAGGGAGTTAGGAAGGAAATTAAAAAGCAGGACCTCAAGGCGCCATCAGCTCAGGATTACTCCCGGTGCCACATTCTAGTGAGCATTAGGAATAGGAGGATTGGTCAATTGGGTACGTGGCTGGAGAATTGGTGTGGTGGGGGGGGGGGGGGGGGGGTGGGTGGGGGAGGGTATGGGATTGTTTGAGCACTGGGGCCGGTTCCGGGGCCGGTGGGACCTGTACGACCTGAACGGGTTACGCCTTAGCAGGACTGGGACTGATATACTCGCAGGGAGGTTGGCTTGTTGGGGTGGGTTGAAACTTGCTTGTCAAAGGGGGGGTGGGGAGTGGGGACCTGAAGAAACAAAGCAGAGCATCGAGTATGCTTTGAATGGAGAATGATGTCAAAAAGACTAAGTTAAGGGCACCCGAGCTGAAGGCGCACAGCATTCACAATAAGGTAAATGATCTAAAGGCCCCAGTAGAGGTAAATGGGTCTGATAGAATTGCCTTGACAGAAACCTGGTGACCTGTAGATAAAGGGAAACCAGTAGATGTAATATATTTGGATTTCCATAAGGTGTTTGATAAGGTACCGCACATCAGGCTACTTAATAAGATAAGAGCCCATGGTGTTGAGGGGTGGTATATTAGCATGGATAAAAGATTGGTTAACTAATAGAAGACAGAGAGTTGGGATAAGGAGGGCAAGTTCAGGATGGCAACCTGTAACTAGTGGAGTGCCACAGGGATCAGTTTTAGGGCCACAGTTATTTACAATATATATTAATGACTTGGATGTAGGGAAGTGAATGTACTATGGCCAAGTTTACAGATGACACAAAAATAGGTGGGAAGGCAAGTGGTGAGGGTGACACAAAGAGTCTGCAGAGGGATAGAGACAGGTCAGGTGAGTCAGCAGAAAGCTAGGCAGATGGAATACAATGTGGGAAACGAGGTGATGCACTTTGGCAGGAAGAATAGAGGAGCTGAATATTATTTAAATGGAGAAAGGCTGCAGAAAGCTGCAGCACAGAGGGATTTGGGCGTCCCTCGTGCATGAATCCCAAAAAGCTAACATACAAGTTCAGCAGGTAATAGGAAAGGCAAATGGAATGTTGGCCTTTATTTCAAAGGGAATGGAGTATAAAAATAGGGAAGTCTTGCTAAAACTATACAAGGCACTAGTTAGACCAACACCTAGAATACTGTGAACAGTTTTGGTGCCCTTATCTAAGGAAAGATATACTGGCACTGGAGGCAGTCCAGAGAAGGTTCACTAGGTTGACCCTGGGTATGGAGGGAGTTTCTTATGAGGAGAGGTTGAGTAGGTTGGGCCTGTATTCATTGGTGTTTAGAAGAATGAGAGGCGACCTTATTGAAACATATTAGATTCTTAGGGGGTTTGACAGGGTAGATGCTGAGAGGCTGTTTCCCCTTGTGGGAGAGTCTAGGACCAGAGGGCATAATCTCAGAGTGAGAGGTCACCCATTTAAGATAGAGATGAGGAGGAATTTCTTCCCTCAGAGGGTAGTGAATGTGTGGAATTCTTTACCGCAGAGGGCTGGAGAGGCTGGGTCATTGAGTATATTCAAGGCTGAGACAGACAGGTTTTTAATCAGTCAGGGAATCGAGGGTTGTGGAGAAAAGGCAGGAAAGTGGAGTTGAGGATTATCAGATCAGCCACGATCTCATTGAATGGCAGAGCAGAACTCGATGGGCCGAATGGCCTACTTCTGCTCCTACGTTTTACAGTATGGATTAGGGATTTGCTAACAGGTAGGAAACAGAGGATAGGAATAAACGGGTCATTTTCACGTTGGCGGGGTGCGACTAGTGGGGTACCGCAAGGGTCAGTGCTCGGGCCCCAGCTGTATATATCAACGACCTGGATGTGGGGAGCAAACGTAATATCTCCAAGTTCGCGGATGAGACAAAACTAGGCAGGAATGTGCATTGTGAGGAAGAGGTAAAGCGGCTACATGAGGATTTGGACAGACTTGGTGAGTGGGCAAGAACATGGCAGATGGAGTATAATGTGGATAGCTGTGAGGTGACCCACTTTAGTAGGAGGAACAGATGGGCAGAGTATTTCCTAAATGGTGAGAGATTAGAAAGTGTGGATGTACCAAGGGACCCGGGTGTCCTTGTCGATAAGTCATTGAAAGCTAACATCCAGGTGCAGCAGGCAGTTAGGAAGGTTGATGGAATATTAGCCTTTATTGCAAGAGGATTTGAGTACAGGAGTAGTGAAGTCTTGCTGCATAAGACCATAAGAGCATAAGACATAGGAGCAGAAATTAGGCTATTCGGCCCATCGAGTCTGCTCCGCCATTCAATCTTGGCTGATAAGTTTCTCAAGCCCATTCTCCCGCCTTCTCCCTTAACGTTTGACCCCCTTACCAATCAAGAACCCATCTATCTCGGTCTTAAATACACTCAATGACCTGGCCTCCACAGCCTTCTGTGGCAATGAATTCCATAGATTCACCGCTCTCTGGCTAAAGACGTTTCTCCTCATCTCTGTTCTAAAAGGTCTTCCCTTTACTCTGAGGCTGTGCCCTCGGGTCCTAGTCTCCCCTACTAATGGAAACATCTTCCCCACGTCCCACTCTATCCAGGCCTTTCAGTATTAAATTGTATAGAAGCTTGGTTAGACTGCACCTGGAGTAGTGTGTGCAGCTCTGGTTCCCTTACCTCAGAAAGGATATTATTGCCATTGGAGGGAGTGCAGGGAAGGTTCACCAGACTTGTTCCCTGGGATGCTGGGACTACCTTACACAGAGAGAATAGGGACACTGGGCCTGTAGTCGCTAGAGTTTCGGAGAGTGAGAGGTGACCTCCTCGAAACCTACAAAATACTTGAAAGGAATGGACAGGGGAGATGCAGCCAAGATGCGGCCCCTGGTTGGGGAGTCTGGAACCAGGGGACACAATTTCAGAATAAGGGGGACGCCACCTGGGACCGAGATGGGGAGGAATTTCTTTACTCAGAGGGTTGTGAATCTTTGGAATTCTCTCCCCCAGAGAGCCTGTGGAAGCTCTGTCAATGAGTGTGGTTACGGCAGAGATGGACAGATTTCTGACTGACAATAACGTAAAGGGCTGTGGGGATAGTGTGGGTAAAAAGCTTTGGAGTGTTCGAGCAGCCACGATAGTATTGAATGGTGGAGCAACCTCGATGGGCTGAATGGCCTTCTCTTGCTCCTATGTTCCCAAGGCCATCGAAAGTGCAGGCTCTGCTGTCATGCAGGAAATTCAGCAGCCAAACGTGCACACAGCAAGATCCCACAGACAACAGACTGATCAATGACCAAAACACCTGCATTCAAGATGATGACTGAGAAATAAATATTGCCCCGAGACACGGGGGTCACTGCTGTATCACTGCTGAGACTGGGAGCATTGGCATTTAGATGAAAGGGCAGGTGGGACTTCAGTTTAATGTTATACCCCATAAACAGCTACACCCGACAGTGCGGCACTCCCTCAGTACCGACCTTCTGACAGTGCGGCACTCCCTCAGTACTGACCCTCTGACAGTGCGGCACTCCCTCAGTACTGACCCTCCAACTGTCTGCCACTCCCTCAGTACTGACCCTCCGACAGTGCGGCACTCCCTCAGTACTGACCCTCCGACAGTGCGGCACTCCCTCAGTACCGACCTTCTGACAGTGCGGCACTCCCTCAGTACTGACCCTCCGACAGTGCGGCACTCCCTCAGTACTGACCCTCCAACTGTCTGCCAGTCCCTCAGTACTGACCCTCTGACAGTGCGGCAATCCCTCAGTACTGACCCTCCGACAGTGCGGCACTCCCTCAGTACTGACCCTCTGACAGTGCAGCACTCCCTCAGTACTGACCCTCCAACAGTGTGTCCCGCCCTCAGTACTGACCCTCCGACAGTGCGGCTCTCCCTCAGTACTGACCCTCCGACAGTGCGGCACTCCCTCAGTACTGACCCTCCAACTGTCTGCCAGTCCCTCAGTACTGACCCTCTGACAGTGCGGCAATCCCTCAGTACTGACCCTCCGACAGTGCGGCACTCCCTCAGTACTGACCCTCTGACAGTGCAGCACTCCCTCAGTACTGACCCTCCAACAGTGTGTCCCGCCCTCAGTACTGACCCTCCGACAGTGCGGCTCTCCCTCAGTACTGACTCTCCGACAGTGCGGCACTCTCTCAGTACTGACCCTCTGACAGTGCAGCGCTCCCTCAGTACTGACCATCCGACGCTGCAGCACTCCCTCAGTACTGACCCTCCGACAGTGTGGCGTTCCCTCAGTACTGACCCTCCGACAGTGCGGCGCTCCCTCAGTACTGACCCTCCGACAGTGCGGCGCTCCCTCAGTACTGACCCTCCGACAGTGCGGCACTCCCTCAGTACTGACCCTCCGACAGTGTAGCGCTCCCTCAGTACTGACCCTCCGACAGTGCGGCACTCCCTCAGTACTGACCCTCCGACAGTGTGGCGTTCCCTCAGTACTGACCCTACGAGAGTGCGGCACTCCCTCAGTACTGACTCTCCAACAGTGCGGCGCTTCCTCAGTACTGACCCTCCGACAGTGCGGCACTCCCTCAGTACTGACCCTCTGACAGTGCAGCAGTCCCTCAGTACTGACCCTCCAACAGTGCGGCACTTCCTCAGTACAGACCCTCTGACAATGCGGCACTCCCTCAGTACTGACCCTCCGACAGTGCGGCACTCCCTCAGTACTGACCCTCCAACAGTGTGTCACTCCCTCAGTACTGACTCTCTGACAGTGCTGCGCTCCCTCAGTACTGACCCTCTGACAGTACAGCAATCCCTCAGTACTGACCCTCCGACAGTGCGGCACTCCCTCAGTACTGAACGTCCGACAGTGCAGCACTCCCTCAGTACTGACCCTCCGACAGTGCGGCTCTCCCTCAGTACTGACCCTCCGACAGTTCGGCTCTCCCTCAGTACTGACTCTCCGACAGTGCGGCAATCCCTCAGTACTGAACCTCCGACAGTGCAGCACTCCCTCAGTACTGACCCTCCGACAGTGCGGCTCTCCCTCAGTACTCACCCTCCGACAGTGCGGCTCTCCCTCAGTACTGACCCTCCGACAGTGCGGCTCTCCCTCAGTACTGAACCTCTGACAGTGCGGCACTCCCTCAGTACTGACCCTCCGACAGTGCGGCACTCCCTCTGTACTGACCCTCCGACAGTGCGGCGCTCCCTCAGTACTGACCCTCCGACAGTGCGGCGCTCCCTCAGTACTGACCCTCCGACAGTGCGGCGCTCCCTCACAGCTGACCCTCCGACAGTGCAGCAGTCCCTCAGTACTGACCCTCCGACAGTGCGGCGCTCCCTCAGAGCTGACCCTCCGACAGTGCAGCAGTCCCTCAGTACTGACCCTCCGACAGTGCGGCGCTCCCTCAGTACTGACCCTCCGACAGTGTGGCGCTCCCTCAGTACTGACCCTCCGACATTGCGGCACTCCCTCAGTACTGAACCTCCGACAGTGCAGCACTCCCTCAGTACTGAACCTCTGACAGTGCAGCACTCCCTCAGTACTGACCCTCCGACAGTGCGGCTCTCCCTCAGTACTCACCCTCCGACAGTGCGGCTCTCCCTCAGTACTGACTCTCCGACAGTGCGGCACTCCCTCAGTACTGACCCTCCGACAGTGCGGCGCTCCCTCAGTACTGACCCTCCGACAGTGCAGCACTCCCTTAGTACTGACCCTCCGACAGTGCAGCACTCCCTCAGTACTGACCCTCTGACAGTGTGGCACTCCCTCAGTACTGACCCTCCGACAGTGCGGTACTCCCTCAGTACTGACCCTCCGACAGTGCAGCACTCCCTCAGTACTGACCCTCTGACAGTGTGGCACTCCCTCAGTACTGACCCTCCGACAGTGCAGTACTCCCTCAGTACTGACCCTCCGACAGTGCGGTACTCACTCAGTACTGACCCTCTGACAGTGTGGCACTCCCTCAGTACTGACCCTCCGACAGTGCAGCGCTCCCTCAGTACTGACCCTCCGACAGTGCAGCACTCCCTCAGTACTGACCCTCTGACAGTGCAGCACTCCCTCAGTACTGACCCTCCGACAGTGCGGCGCTCCCTCAGTACTGACCCTCCGACAGTGCAGCACTCCCTCAGTACTGACCCTCTGACAGTGCAGCACTCCCTCAGTACTGACCCTCCGACAGTGCGGCTCTCCCTCAGTACTGACCCTCTGACAGTGCGGTACTCCCTCAGTACTGACCCTCCGACAGTGCGGTACTCACTCAGTACTGACCCTCTGACAGTGTGGCACTCCCTCAGTACTGACCCTCCGACAGTGCAGCGCTCCCTCAGTACTGACCCTCCGACAGTGCAGCACTCCCTCAGTACTGACCCTCCGACAGTGCAGCACTCTCTCAGTACTGACCCTCTGACAGTGCAGCACTCCCTCAGTACTGACCCTCCGACAGTGCGGCTCTCCCTCAGTACTGACCCTCCGACAGTGCGGCTCTCCCTCAGTACTGACCCTCCGACAGTGCGGCTCTCCCTCAGTACTGACCCTCCGACAGTGCGGCTCTCCCTCAGTACTGACCCTCTGACAGTGCAGCAGTGTACCTACACCACAGCTGCTGCAGCGGCTCTAGAAGGAAACTCACCACCACCTTCTCAAGAGGTAATTGGGTTTGGCAAACAAATGCTGGCCTTGCCAGCGAATCCCACATATCAGGATTCACACTCACCGCTCAATCCACAAACCTTCAAAACATCCACCTCTCCCCCTCACTCCCCGCACCCTTTAATATCCCACCCAGTCTAATCCCACTCTCCCCCTACTCCCCGAAAACTTTAATATCCCACCCAGTCTAATCCCACTCTCCCCCTACTCCCCGAAAACTTTAATATCCCACCCAGTCTAATCCCACTCTCCCCCTCACTCCCCGCACCCTTTAATATCCCACCCAGTCTAATCCCACTCTCCCCCTCACTCCCCGCACCCTTTAATATCCCACCCTGTCTAATCCCACTCTCCACCTCACTCTCCGCACCTTTAATATCCCACCCAGTCTAATCCCACTCTCCCCCTCACTCCCCGCACCCTTTAATATCCCACCCAGTCTAATCCCACTCTCCCCCTCACTCCCTGCACCCTTTAATATCACACCCAGTCTAATCCCACTCTCCCCCTCACTCCCTGCACCCTTTAATATCCCACCTAGTCTAATCCCACTCTCCCCCTCACTCCCCGCACCCTTTAATATCCCACCCAGTCTAATCCCACTCTCCCCCTCACTCCCTGCACCCTTTAATATCACACCCAGTCTAATCCCACTCTCACCCTCACTCCCCGCACCCTTTAATATCCCACCCAGTCTAATCCCACTCCCTCACTCCCCGCACACTTTAATATCCCACCCAGTCTAATCCCACTCTCCCCCTCACTCCCTGCACCCTTTCATATCACACCCAGTCTAATCCCACTGTCCCCCTCAATTCCCGCAACATTTAATATCCCACCCAGTCTAATCCCACTGTCCCCCTCACTCCCCGCACCCATTAATATCCCACCCAGTCTAATCCCACTCTCCCCCTCACTCCCCGCACCCTTTAATATCCCACCCAGTCTAATCCCACTCTCCCCCTCACTCCCCGCACCCTTTAATATCCCACCCAGTCTAATCCCACTCTCCCCTTCACTCCCTGCACCCTTTAATATACCACCCAGTCTAATCCCACTCTCCCCCTCTCTCCCCGCACCATTTAATATTCCACCCAGTCTAATCCCACTCTCCCCCTCACTCCCCGCACCATTTAATATCCCACCCAGTCTAATCCCACACTCCCCCTCACTCCCCGGACCCTTTAATATCCCACAAAGTTTAATCCCACTCTCCCCCTCACTCTCCACACCCTTTAATATCACACCCAGTCTAATCCCACTCTCCCCTTCACTCCCTGCACCGTTTAGTATCACACCAAGTCTAATCCCACTCTCCCCTTCACTCCCTGCAGCGTTTAGTATCACACCAAGTCTAACTGCGCACCCATATTATCCCAGTAAGTACCTTCAGGTCTCTGTGCACAATAGAGTATTTGTGAATATGCTCCAAACCGAGTATGATCTCCACCATATAAAACCTGGCCTCGGATTCCAATATAATATTGTGTTTCGTCAGTTTCTGGAGATCACCACCTAGTGAGAGACGCATGCACATCATCAGCTGTCTCAGTCCCTCTCTCTCTCAGGGAGATATCTGTACACTGACTGGTGTCCCTCAGTCCCCTCTCTCTCAGGGAGATATCTGTACACTGACTGGTGTCTCTCAGTCACTCTCTATCTCAGGGAGATATCTGTAAACTGACTGGTGTCTCTCAGGCCCTCTCTCTCAGGGAGATATCTGCACACTGACTGGTGTCTCTCAGTCCCCTCTCTCTCAAGGAGAAATCTGTACACTGACTGGTGTCTCTCAGTCCCTCTCACTCACTTTGGGAGATATCTGTACACTGACTGGTGTCTCTCAGTCCCTCTCTCTCACAGGGAGATATCTGTACACTGACTGGTGTCTCTCAGTCCCTCTCTCACAGGGAGCTATCTGTACACTGACTGGTGTCTCTCAGTCCCTCTCTCTCTCAGGGAGATATCTGTACACTGACTGGTGTCTCTCAGTCCCTCTCTCTCTCAGGGAATATCTGTACACTGACTGGTGTCTCTCAGTCCCTCTCTCTCAGGGAGATATCTGTACACTGACTGGTGTCTCTCAGTCCCTCTCTCTCTCTCAGGGAGATAACTGTACACTGACTGGTGTCTCTCAGTCCCTCTCTCTCTCAGGGAGATATCAGTACACTGACTGGTGTCTCTCAGTCCCTCTCACTCACTTTGGGAGATATCTGTACACTGACTGGTGTCTCTCAGTCCGTCTCTCACAGGGAGCTATCTGTACACTGACTGGTGTCTCTCAGTCCCTCTCTCTCTCAGGGAGATATCTGTACACTGACTGGTGTCTCTCAGTCCCTCTCTCTTTCTCAGGGAGATATCTGTACACTGACTGGTGTCTCTCAGTCCCTCTCTCTCTCAGGGAGATATCTGTACACTGACTGGTGTCTCTAGACCCTCTGTCTCTCAGGAAGATATCTGTACATTGACTGGTGTCTCTCAGTCCCCTCTCTCTCTCAGGGAGATATCTGTACACTGACTGGTGTCTCTCAGTCCTTCTCTCTCTCAGGGAGAAATCTGTACACTGACTGGTGTCCCAGTCTCTCTCTCTCTCAGGGAGATATCTGTACACTGACTGGTGTCTCTCAGTCCCTCTCTATCTCTCAGGGAGATATCTGTACACTGACTGGTGTCTCTCAGTCCCGTCTCTCTCAGGGAGATATCTGTACACTGACTGGTGTCTCTCAGTCCCTCTCTCTCTCAGGGAGATATCTGTACACTGACTGGTGTCTCTCAGTCCCTCTCTCTCTCAGGGAGAAATCTGTACACTGACTGGTGTCTCTCTTTCCCTCTCTCTCAGGGAGATATCTGTACACTGACTGGTGTCTCTCTTTCCCTCTCTCTCAGGGAGATATCTGTACACTGACTGGTTTCACTCAGTCCCCTCTCTCTCTCAGGGAGATATCTGTACACTGACTGGTGCCTCTCAGTCCTCTCTCTCTCAGGGAGATATCTGTACACTGACTGGTGTCTATCAGTCCCTCTCTCTCTCTCAGGGAGATATCTGTACACTGACTGGTGTCTCTCAGTCCCCTCTCTCTCTCAGGGAGATATCTGTACACTGACTGGTGTCTCTCAGTCCTTCTCTCTCTCAGGGAGAAATCTGTACACTGACTGGTGTCCCAGTCTCTCTCTCTCTCAGGGAGATATCTGTACACTGACTGGTGTCTCTCAGTCCCTCTCTCTCTCTCAGGGAGATATCTGTACACTGACTGGTGTCTCTCAGTCCCTCTCTCTCTCTCAGGGAGATATCTGTACACTGACTGGTGTCTCTAAGTCCCTCTCTCTCTCAGGGAGATATCTGTACACTGACTGGTGTCTCTCAGTCCCTCTCACTCACTTTGGGAGATATCTGTACACTGTTTGGTGTCTCTCAGTCGCTCTCTCTCTCAGGGAGATATCTGTTAACTGACTGGCGTCTCTCAGTCCCTCTCTCACTCTTTGGGAGATATCTGTACACTGACTGATGTCTCTCAATCCCTCTCTCTCACAGGGAGATATCTGTACACTGACTGGTGTCTCTCAGTCCCCTCTCTCTCTCAGGGAGATATCTGTACACTGACGGGTGTCTCTCAGTCCCTCATTCTCAGGGAGATATCTGTACACTGACTGGTGTCTCTCAGTCCCTCTCTCTCTCAGGGACATATCTGTACACTGACTGGTGTCTCTCATTCCCTCTCTCTCTCACAGGGAGATATCTGTACACTGACGGGTGTCTCTCAGTCCCTCATTCTCAGGGAGATATATGTACACTGACGGGTGTCTCTCAGTCCCTCTCCCTCTCAGGGACATATCTGTACACTGACTGGTGTCTCTCATTCCCTCTCTCTCTCAGGGAGATATCTGTACACTGACTGGTGTCACTCAGTCCCCTCTCTCTCTCAGGGAGATATCTGTACACTGACTGGTGTCTCTCAGTCCCTCTCTCTCTCAGGGAGATATCTGTACACTGACTGGTGTCTCTCTGTCCTTCTCTCTCAGGGAGATATCTGTACACTGACTGGTGTCTCTCAGTCCCTCTCTCTCTCAGAGAGATATCTGTACACTGAATGGTGTCTCTCAGTCCCCTCTCTCTCAGGGAGATATCTGTACACTGACTGGTGTCAATCAGTCCCTCCCTCTCAGGGAGATATCTGTACACTGACTGGTGTCTCTCAGTCCCCTCTCTCCCTCAGGGAGATATCTGTACAATGACTGGTGTCTCTCAGTCCCTCTCTCTCAGGGAGATATCTGTACCCTGACTGGTGTCTCTCAGTCCCTCTCTCTCAGGTGGATATCTGTACACTGACTGGTGTCTCTCAGTCCCTTCTATCTCTCAGGGAGATATCTGTACACTGACTGGTGTCTCTCAGTTCCCTCTCTCTCTCAGGGAGATATCTGTACACTGACTGGTGTCTCTCAGTCTCCTCTCTCTCTCAGGCAGATATCTGTACACTGACTGGTGTCTCTCAGTCCCTCTCTCTCAGGGAGATATCTGTACACTGACTGGTGTCTCTCAGTCCCTCTCTCTCAGGTGGATATCTGTACACTGAATGGTGTCTCTCAGTCCCTCTCTCTCAGGGAGATATCTGTACACTGACTGGTGTCTCTCAGTCCCTCTCTCTCTCAGGTGGATATCTGTACACTGACTGGTGTCTCTCAGTCCCTTCTCTCTCTCAGGGAGATATCTGTACACTCACTGGTGTCTCTCAGTCCCTCTCTCTCTGAGGGAGATATCTGTACACTGACTGGTGTCTCTCAGTCCCCTCTCTCTCTCTCTCAGGGAGATATCTGTACACTGACTGGTGTCTCTCAGTCCTCTCTCTCTCAGGGAGATATCTGTACACTGACTGGTGTCTCTCAGTCCCTCTCTCTCAGGGAGATATCTGTACACTGACTGGTGTCTCACAGTCCCTCTCTCTCTCTCTCAAGGATATATCTGTACACTGACTGGTGTCTCTCAGTCCCCTCTCTCTCAGGGAGATATCTGTACACTGACTGGTGTCTCTCAGTCCCTCTCTCTGTCTCAGGGAGATATCTGTACACTGACTGGTGTCTCTCAGTCCCCTCTCTCTCTCAGGGAGATATCTGTACACTGACTGGTGTCTCTCAGTCCCCTCTCTCTCTCAGGGAGATATCTGTACACTGACTGGTGTCTCTCAGTCCCTCTCTCTCTCTCTCAGGGAGATATCTGTACACTGACAGGTGTCTCTCAGTCCCCTCTCTCTCAGGGAGCTTTCTGTACACTGACTGGTGTCTCTCAGTCCCTCTCTCTGTATCACGGAGATATCTGTACACTGACTGGTGTCTCTCAGTCCCTCTCTCTCTCTCAGGGAGATATCTGTACACTGACTGGTGTCTCTCAGTCCCTCTCTCTCTCTCAGGGAGATATCTGTACACTGACTAGTGTCTCTCAGTCCCTCACTCTCAGGGAGATATCTGTACACTGACTGGTTTCACTCAGTCCCCTCTCTCTCTCAGGGAGATATCTGTACACTGACTGGTGTCTCTCAGTCCTCTCTCTCTCAGGGAGATATCTGTACACTGACTGGTGACTATCAGTGCCTCTCTCTCTCTCAGGGAGATATCTGTACACTGACTGGTGTCTCTCAGTCCCCTCTCTCTCTCAGGGAAGATATCTGTACACTGACTGGTGTCTCTCAGTCCCCTCTCTCTCTCAGGGACAAATCTGTACACTGACTGGTGTCCCAGTCTCTCTCTCTCTCTCAGGGAGATATCTGTACACTGACTGGTGTCTCTCAGTCCCTCTCTCTCTCTCAGGGAGATATCTGTACACAGACTGGTGTCTCTCAGTCCCTCTCTCTCTCTCAGGGAGATATCTGTACACTGACTGGTGTCTCTCAGTCCCTCTCTCTCTCAGGGAGATATCTGTACACTGACTGGTGTCTCTCAGTCCCTCTCACTCACTTTGGGAGATATCTGTACACTGATTGGTGTCTCTCAGTCCCTCTCTCTCTCAGGGAGATATCTGTACACTGACTGGCGTCTCTCAGTCCCTCTCTCTCTCTTTGGGAGATATCTGTACACTGACTGATGTCTCTCAGTCCCTCTCTCTCACAGGGAGATATCTGTACACTGACTGGTGTCTCTCAGTCCCCTCTCTCTCTCAGGGAGATATCTGTACACTGACGGGTGTCTCTCAGTCCCTCATTCTCAGGGAGATATCTGTACACTGACTGGTGTCTCTCAGTCCCTCTCTCTCTCAGGGACATATCTGTACACTGACTGGTGTCTCTCAGTCTCTCTCTCTCAGGGAGATATCTGTACACTGACTGGTGTCTCTCAGTCCCCTCTCTCTCTCAGGGAGATATCTGTACACTGACGGGTGTCTCTCAGTCCCTCATTCTCAGGGAGATATCTGTACACTGACTGGTGTCTCTCAGTCCCTCTCTCTCTCAGGGACATATCTGTACACTGACTGGTGTCTCTCATTCCCTCTCTCTCTCTCAGGGAGATATCTGTACACTGACTGGTGTCTCTCAGTCCTTCTCTCTCTCTGGGAGATATCTGTACACTGACTGGTGTCCCAGTCTCTCTCTCTCTCAGGGAGATATCTGTACACTGACTGGTGTCTCTCAGTCCCTCTCTCTCTCTCAGGGAGATATCTGTACACAGACTGATGTCTCTCAGTCCCTCTCTCTCACAGGGAGATATCTGTACACTGACGGGTGTCTCTCAGTCCCTCATTCTCAGGGAGATATATGTACACTGACGGGTGTCTCTCAGTCCCTCTCCCTCTCAGGGACATATCTGTACACTGACTGGTGTCTCTCATTCCCTCTCTCTCTCAGGGAGATATCTGTACACTGACTGGTGTCTCTCAGTCCCTCTCTCTCTCAGGGAGATATCTGTAAACTGACTGTTGACTCTCAGTCCCTCTCTCTCTCAGGGAGATATCTGTACACTGACTGGTGTCTCTCAGTCCCTCTCTCTCAGGGAGATATCTGTACACTGACTGGTGTCTCTCAGTCCCTCACTCTCAGGGAGATATCTGTACACTGACTGGTGTCAATCAGTCCCTCTCTCTCAGGGAGATATCTGTACACTGACTGGTGTCTCTCAGTCCCTCTCTCCCTCAGGGAGATATCTGTACACTGACTGGTGTCTCTCAGTCCCTCTCTCTCAGGTGGATATCTGTACACTGACTGGTGTCTCTCAGGCCCTTCTATCTCTCAGGGAGATATCTGTACACTGACTGGTGTCTCTCAGTTCCCTCTCTCTCTCAGGGAGATATCTGTACACTGACTGGTGTCTCTCAGTCCCTCTCTCTCAGGTGGATATCTGTACACTGACTGGTGTCTCTCAGTCCCCTCTCTCTCTCTCAGGGAGATATCTGTACACTGACTGGTGTCTCTCAGTCCCTCTCTCTCTCTCTCAGGGATATATCTGTACACTGACTGGTGTCTCTCAGTCCCCTCTCTCTCAGGGAGATATCTGTACACTGACTGGTGTCTCTCAGTCCCTCTCTCTGTCTCAGGGAGATATCTGTACACTGACTGGTGTCTCACAGTCCCCTCTCTCTCTCAGGGAGATATCTGTACACTGACTGGTGTCTCTCAGTCCCCTCTCTCTCTCAGGGAGATATCTGTACACTGACTGGTGTCTCTCAGTCCCTCTCTCTCTCTCTCAGGGAGATATCTGTACACTGACTGGTGTCTCTCAGTCCCCTCTCTCTCAGGGAGCTTTCTGTACACTGACTGGTGTCTCTCAGTCCCTCTCTCTCTCTCAGGGAGATATCTGTACACTGACTGGTGTCTCTCAGTCCCTCTCTCTCTCTCTCAGGGAGATATCTGTACACTGAATGGTGTCTCTCTTTCCCTCACTCTCAGGGAGATATCTGTACACTGACTGGTTTCACTCAGTCCCCTCTCTCTCTCAGGGAGATATCTGTACACTGACTGGTGTCTCTCAGTCCTCTCTCTCTCAGGGAGATATCTGTACACTGACTGGTGTCTATCAGTGCCTCTCTCTCTCTCAGGGAGATATCTGTACACTGACTGGTGTCTCTCAGTCCCCTCTCTCTCTCAGGGAGATATCTGTACACTGACTGGTGTCTCTCAGTCCCTCTCTCTCTCTCAGGGAGATATCTGTACACTGACTGGTGTCTCTCAGTCCCTCTCTCTCAGGGAGATATCTGTACACTGACTGGTGTCTCTCAGTCCCCTCTCTCTCTCAGGGAGATATCTGTACACTGACTGGTGTCTCTCAGTCCTTCTCTCTCTCAGGGAGAAATCTGTACACTGACTGGTGTCCCAGTCTCTCTCTCTCTCAGGGAGATATCTGTACACTGACTGGTGTCTCTCAGTCCCTCTCTCTCTCTCAGGGAGATATCTGTACACTGACTGGTGTCTCTCAGTCCCTCTCTCTCTCAGGGAGATATCTGTACACTGACTGGTGTCTCTCAGTCCCTCTCACTCACTTTGGGAGATATCTGTACACTGATTGGTGTCTCTCAGTCCCTCTCTCTCTCAGGGAGATATCTGTACACTGACTGGCGTCTCTCAGTCCCTCTCTCTCTCTTTGGGAGATATCTGTACACTGACTGATGTCTCTCAGTCCCTCTCTCTCACAGGGAGATATCTGTACACTGACTGGTGTCTCTCAGTCCCTCTCTCTCTCTCAGGGAGATATCTGTACACAGACTGGTGTCTCTCAGTCCCTCTCTCTCTCTCAGGGAGATATCTGTACACTGACTGGTGTCTCTCAGTCCCTCTCTCTCTCTCAGGGAGATATCTGTACACTGATTGGTGTCTCTCAGTCCCTCTCTCTCTCAGGGAGATATCTGTACACTGACTGGCGTCTCTCAGTCCCTCTCTCTCTCTTTGGGAGATATCTGTACACTGACTGATGTCTCTCAGTCCCTCTCTCTCACAGGGAGATATCTGTACACTGACTGGTGTCTCTCAGTCCCCTCTCTCTCTCAGGGAGATATCTGTACACTGACGGGTGTCTCTCAGTCCCTCATTCTCAGGGAGATATCTGTACACTGACTGGTGTCTCTCAGTCCCTCTCTCTCTCAGGGACAAATCTGTACACTGACTGGTGTCTCTCAGTCCCTCTCTCTCTCTCAGGGAGATATCTGTACACTGACTGGTGTCAATCAGTCCCTCTCTCTCAGGGAGATATCTGTACACTGACTGGTGTCTCTCAGTCCCCTCTCTCCCTCAGGGAGATATCTGTACACTGACTGGTGTCTCTCAGTCCCTCTCTCTCTCAGGGAGATATCTGTACACTGACTGGTGTCTCTCAGTCCCCTATCTCTCAGGGAGATATCTGTACACTGACTGGTGTCTCTCAGTCCCCTCTCTCTCTCTCAGGGAGATATCTGTACACTGACTGGTGTCTCTCAGTCCCTCTCTCTCAGGGAGATATCTGTACACTGACTGGTGTCTCTCAGTCCCTCTCTCTCTCTCTGGGAGATATCTGTACACTGACTGGTGTCTCTCAGTCCCTCTCTCTCAGGGAGATATCTGTACACTGACTGGTGTCTCTCAGTCCCTTCTATCTCTCAGGGAGATATCTGTACACTGACTGGTGTCTCTCAGTTCCCTCTCTCTCTCAGGGAGATATCTGTACACTGACTTGTGTCTCTCAGTCCCTCTCTCTCAGGTGGATATCTGTACACTGACTGGTGTCTCTCAGTCCCTTCTCTCTCTCAGGGAGATATCTGTACACTCACTGGTGTCTCTCAGTCCCTCTCTCTCTGAGGGAGATATCTGTACACTGACTGGTGTCTCTCAGTCCCCTCTCTCTCTCTCTCAGGGAGATATCTGTACACTGACTGGTGTCTCTCAGTCCTCTCTCTCTCAGGGAGATATCTGTACACTGACTGGTGTCTCTCAGTCCCTCTCTCTCAGGGAGATATCTGTACAGTGACTGGTGTCTCTCAGTCCCTCTCTCTCTCTCTCAGGGATATATCTGTACACTGACTGGTGTCTCTCAGTCCCCTCTCTCTGAGGGAGATATCTGTACACTGACTGGTGTCTCTCAGTCCCTCTCTCTGTCTCAGGGAGATATCTGTACACTGACTGGTGTCTCTCAGTCCCCTCTCTCTCTCAGGGAGATATCTGTACACTGACTGGTGTCTCTCAGTCCCCTCTCTCTCTCAGGGAGATATCTGTACACTGACTGGTGTCTCTCAGTCCCTCTCTCTCTCTCTCAGGGAGATATCTGTACACTGAATGGTGTCTCTCTTTCCCTCTCTCTCAGGGAGATATCTGTACACTGACTGGTTTCACTTAGTCCCTTCTCTCTCTCAGGGAGATATCTGTACACTGACTGGTGTCTCTCAGTCCTCTCTCTCTCAGGGAGATATCTGTACACTGACTGGTGTCTATCAGTCCCTCTCTCTCTCTCAGGGAGATATCTGTACACTGACTGGTGTCTCTCAGTCCCCTCTCTCTCTCAGGGAGATATCTGTACACTGACTGGTGTCTCTCAGTCCTTCTCTCTCTCAGGGAGAAATCTGTACACTGACTGGTGTCCCAGTCTCTCTCTCTCTCAGGGAGATATCTGTACACTGACTGGTGTCTCTCAGTCCCTCTCTCTCTCTCAGGGAGATATCTGTACACTGACTGGTGTCTCTCAGTCCCTCTCTCTCTCTCAGGGAGATATCTGTACACTGACTGGTGTCTCTCAGTCCCTCTCTCTCTCAGGGAGATATCTGTACACTGACTGGTGTCTCTCAGTCCCTCTCACTCACTTTGGGAGATATCTGTACACTGATTGGTGTCTCACAGTCCCTCTCTCTCTCAGGGAGATATCTGTACACTGACTGGCGTCTCTCAGTCCCTCTCTCTCTCTTTGGGAGATATCTGTACACTGACTGGTTTCTCTCAGTCCCCTCTCTCTCTCAGGGAGATATCTGTACACTGACGGGTGTCTCTCAGTCCCTCATTCTCAGGGAGATATCTGTACACTGACTGGTGTCTCTCAGTCCCTCTCTCTCTCAGGGACATATCTGTACACTGACTGGTGTCTCTCATTCCCTCTCTCTCTCTCAGGGAGATATCTGTACACTGACTGGTGTCTCTCAGTCCCCTCTCTCTCTCAGGGAGATATCTGTACACTGAATGGTGTCTCTCAGTCCCTCTCTCTCTCAGGGAGATATCTGTACACTGACTGGTGTCTCTCAGTACCTCTCTCTCTCAGGGAGATATCTGTACACTGACTGGTGTCTCTCAGTCCTTCTCTCTCTCAGGGAGATATCTGTACACTGACTGGTGTCCCAGTCTCTCTCTCACTCAGGGAGATATCTGTACACTGACTGGTGTCTCTCAGTCCCTCTCTCTCTCTCAGGGAGATATCTGTACACTGACTGGTGTCTCTCAATCCCTCTCTCTCTCTCAGGGAGATATCTGTACACTGACTGGTGTCTCTCAGTCCCTCTCTCTCTCAGGCAGATATCTGTACACTGACTGGTGTCTCTCAGTCCCTCTCACTCACATTGGGAGATATCTGTACACTGATTGGTGTCTCTCAGTCCCTCTCTCTCTCAGGGAGATATCTGTACACTGACTGGCGTCTCTCAGTCCCTCTCTCTCTCTTTGGGAGATATCTGTACACTGACTGATGTCTCTCAGTCCCTCTCTCTCACAGGGAGATATCTGTACACTGACTGGTGTCTCTCAGTCCCCTCTCTCTCTCAGGGAGATATCTGTACACTGACGGGTGTCTCTCAGTCCCTCATTCTCAGGGAGATATCTGTACACTGACTGGTGTCTCTCAGTCCCTCTCTCTCTCAGGGACATATCTGTACACTGACTGGTGTCTCTCAGTCCCCTCTCTCTCTCAGGGAGATATCTGTACACTGACGGGTGTCTCTCAGTCCCTCATTCTCAGGGAGATATCTTTACACTGACTGGTGTCTCTCAGTCCCTCTCTCTCTCAGGGACATATCTGTACACTGACGGTGTCTCTCATTCCCTCTCTCTCTCAGGGAGCTATCTGTACACTGACTGGTGTCTCTCAGTCCCTCTCTCTCTCAGGGAGATATCTGTAAACTGACTGTTGTCTCTCAGTCCCTCTCTCTCTCAGAGAGATATCTGTACACTGACTGGTGTCTCTCAGTCCCTCTCTCTCTCAGGGAGATATCTGTACACTGACTGGTGTCTCTCAGTCCCCTCTCTCTCTCAGGGAGATATCTGTACACTGACTGGCGTCTCTCAGTCCCTCTCTCTCTCTCAGGGAGATATCTGTACACTGACTGGTGTCTCTCAGTCCCTCTCTCTCTGGTGGATATCTGTACACTGACTGGTGTCTCTCAGTCCCCTCTCTCTCTCAGGGCGATATCTGTACACTGACTGGTGTCTCTCAGTCCCCTCTCTCTCTCAGGGAGACATCTGTACACTGACTGGCGTCTCTCAGTCCCTCTCTCTCTCTCAGGGAGATATCTGTACACTGACTGGTGTCTCTCAGTCCCTCTCTCTCTGGTGGATATCTGTACACTGACTGGTGTCTCTCAGTCCCCTCTCTCTCTCAGGGAGATATCTGTACACTGACTGGTGTCTCTCAGTCCCTCTCTCTCTGGTGGATATCTGTACACTGACTGGTGTCTCTCAGTCCCTTCTCTCCCTCAGGGAGATATCTGTACACTGACTGGTGTCTCTCAGTCCCTCTCTCTCTCAGGGAGATATCTGTACACTGACTGGTGTCTCTCAGTCCCTCTCTCTCTCAGGGAGATATCTGTACACTGACTGGTGTCTCTCAGGCCCTCTCTCTCAGGGAGATATCTGTACACTGACTGGTGTCTCTCAGTCCCTCTCTCTCAGGGAGATATCTGTACACTGACTGGTGTCTCTCAGTCCCCTCTCTCTCTCTCTCAGGGAGATATCTGTACACTGACTGGTGTCTCTCAGTCCCCTCTCTCTCAGGGAGATATCTGTACACTGACTGGTGTCTCTCAGTCCCTCTCTCTCTGGTGGATATCTGTACACTGACTGGTGTCTCTCAGTCCCTTCTCTCCCTCAGGGAGATATCTGTACACTGACTGGTGTCTCTCAGTCCCTCTCTGTCTCAGGGAGATATCTGTACACTGACTGGCGTCTCTCAGTTCCTCTCTCTCTCAGGGAGATATCTGTACACTGACTGGTTTCTCTCAGTCCCTCTCTCTCTCTCAGTGAGATATCTGTACACTGACTGTTTTCTCTCAGCGCCCTTTTCTCTCTCAGGGAGATAACTGTACACTGACTGGTGTCTCTCAGTCTCTCTCTCTCTCTCAGGGAGATATCTGTACACTGACTGTTGTCTCTCAGTCCCTCTCTCTCTCAGGGAGATATCTGTACACTGACTGGTGTCTCTCAGTCCCCCCTCTCTCTCTCAGGGAGATATCTGTACACTGAATGGTGTCTCTCTTTCCCTCTCTCTCAGGGAGATATCTGTACACTGACTGGTGTCTATCAGTCCCTCTCTCTCTCTCAGGGAGATATCTGTACACTGACTGGTGTCTCTCAGTCCCTCTCTCTCTCTCAATGAGATATCTGTACACTGACTGGTGTCTCTCAGTCCCCTCTCTCTCTCAGGGAGATATCTGTACACTCACTGATGTCTCTCATTCCCTCTCTCTCTCAGGGAGATATCTGTACACTGACTGGTGTCCCAGTCTCTCTCTCTCTCAGGGAGATATCTGTACACTGACTGGTGTCTCTCAATCCCTCTCTCTCTCTCAGGGAGATATCTGTACACTGACTGGTGTCTCTCATTCCCTCTCTCTCTCTCTCAGGGAGATATCTGTACACTGACTGGTGTCTCTCAGTCCCCTCTCTCTCTCAGGGAGATATCTGTACACTGACTGGTGTCTCTCAGTCCCTCTCTCTCTCAGGGAGATACCTGTACACTGACAGGTGTCTCTCAGTCCCCTCTCTCTCAGGGAGATATCTGTACACTGACGGGTGTCTCTCAGTCCCCTCTCTCTCAGGGAGATATCTGTACACTGACTGGTGTCTCTCAGTCCCTCTCTCTCAGGGAGATATCTGTACACTGACTGGTGTCCCTCAGTCCCTCTCTCTCTCTCTCAGGGATATATCTGTACACTGACTGGTATCTCTCAGTCCCCTCTCTCTCAGGGAGATATCTGTACACTGACTGGTGTCTCTCAGTCCCTCTCTCTGTCTCAGGGAGATATCTGTACACTGACTGGTGTCTCTCAGTCCCCTCTCTCTCTCAGGGAGATATCTGTACACTGACTGGTGTCTCTCAGTCCCCTCTCTCTCTCAGGGAGATATCTGTACACTGACTGTTGTCTCTCAGTCCCTCTCTCTCTCTCTCAGGGAGATATCTGTACACTGACTGGTGTCTCTCAGTCCCCTCTCTCTCAGGGAGATATCTGTACACTGACTGGTGTCTCTCAGTCCCTCTCTCTGTTTCAGGGAGATATCTGTACACTGACTAGTGTCTCTCAGTCCCTCTCTCTCTCTCAGGTAGATATCTGTACACTGACTGGAGTCTCTCAGTCCCTCTCTCTCTCTCAGGGAGATATCTGTACACTGACTGGTGTCTCTCAGTCCCCTCTCTCTCAGGGAGATATCTGTACACTGACTGGTGTCTCTCATTCCCCTCTCTCTCAGGGTGATATCTGTACACTGACTGGTGTCTCTCAGTCCCTCTCTCTCTGGTGGATATCTGTACACTGACTGGTGTCTCTCAGTCCCTTCTCTCTCTCAGGGAGATATCTGTACACTGACTGGTGTCTCTCAGTCCCCTCTCTCTCTCAGGGAGATATCTGTACACTGACTGGTGTCTCTCAGTCCCTCTCTCTCAGGGAGATATCTGTACACTGACTGGTGTCTCTCAGTCCCTCTCTCTCTGGTGGATATCTGTACACTGACTGGTGTCTCTCAGTCCCTTCTCTCCCTCAGGGAGATATCTGTACACTGACTGGTGTCTCTCAGTCCCTCTCTCTCAGGGAGATATCTGTACACTGACTGGTGTCTCTCAGTCCCCTCTCTCTCTCTCTCAGGGAGATATCTGTACACTGACTGGTGTCTCTCAGTCCCCTCTCTCTCAGGGAGATATCTGTACACTGACTGGTGTCTCTCAGTCCCCTCTCTCTCTCAGGGAGATATCTGTACACTGACTGGTGTCTCTCAGTCCCTCTCTGTCTCAGGGAGATATCTGTACACTGACTGGCGTTTCTCAGTCCCTCTCTCTCTCAGGGAGATATCTGTACACTGACTGGCGTCTCTCAGTCCCTCTCTCTCTCAGGGAGATATCTGTACACTGACTGGTTTCTCTCAGTCCCTCTCACTCTCTCAGTGAGATATCTGTACACTGACTGTTTTCTCTCAGCCCCCTTTTCTCTCTCAGGGAGATAACTGTACACTGACTGGTGTCTCTCAGTCTCTCTCTCTCTCTCAGGGAGATATCTGTACACTGACTGTTGTCTCTCAGTCCCTCTCTCTCTCAGGGAGATATCTGTACACTGACTGGTGTCTCTCAGTCCCCCCTCTCTCTCTCAGGGAGATCTCTGTACACTGAATGGTGTCTCTCTTTCCCTCTCTCTCAGGGAGATATCTGTACACTGACTGGTTTCACTGAGTCCCCTCTCTCTCTCAGGGAGATATCTGTACACTGACTGGTGTCTATCAGTCCCTCTCTCTCTCTCAGGGAGATATCTGTACACTGACTGGTGTCTCTCAGTCCCTCTCTCTCTCTCAATGAGATATCTGTACACTGACTGGTGTCTCTCAGTCCCCTCTCTCTCTCAGGGAGATATCTGTACACTCACTGATGTCTCTCATTCCCTCTCTCTCTCAGGGAGATATCTGTACACTGACTGGTGTCCCAGTCTCTCTCTCTCTCAGGGAGATATCTGTACACTGACTGGTGTCTCTCAATCCCTCTCTCTCTCTCAGGGAGATATCTGTACACTGACTGGTGTCTCTCATTCCCTCTCTCTCTCTCTCAGGGAGATATCTGTACACTGACTGGTGTCTCTCAGTCCCTCTCTCTCTCAGGGAGATATCTGCACACTGACTGGTGTCTCTCAGTCCCTCTCTCTCAGGGAGATATCTGTACACTGACTGGTGTCTCTCAGTCCCCTCTCTCTCTCAGGGAGATATCTGTACACTGACTGGTGTCTCTCAGTCCCTCTCTCTCTCAGGGAGATACCTGTACACTGACAGGTGTCTCTCAGTCCCCTCTCTCTCAGGGAGATATCTGTACACTGACTGGTGTCTCTCAGTCCCCTCTCTCTCAGGGAGATATCTGTACACTGACTGGTGTCTCTCAGTCCCTCTCTCTCAGGGAGATATCTGTACACTGACTGGTGTCCCTCAGTCCCTCTCTCTCTCTCTCAGGGATATATCTGTACACTGACTGGTATCTCTCAGTCCCCTCTCTCTCTCAGGGAGATATCTGTACACTGACTGGTGTCTCTCAGTCCCCTCTCTCTCTCAGGGAGATATCTGTACACTGACTGTTGTCTCTCAGTCCCTCTCTCTCTCTCTCAGGGAGATATCTGTACACTCACTGGTGTCTCTCAGTCCCCTCTCTCTCAGGGAGATATCTGTACACTGACTGGTGTCTCTCAGTCCCTCTCTCTGTTTCAGGGAGATATCTGTACACTGACTAGTGTCTCTCAGTCCCTCTCTCTCTCTCAGGGAGATATCTGTACACTGACTGGCGTCTCTCAGTCCCTCTCTCTCTCTCAGGGAGATATCTGTACACTGACTGGTGTCTCTCAGTCCCCTCTCTCTCAGGGAGATATCTGTACACTGACTGGTGTCTCTCAGTCCCCTCTCTCTCAGGGTGATATCTGTACACTGACTGGTGTCTCTCAGTCCCTCTCTCTCTATCAGGGAGAAATCTGTACACTGACTGGTGTCTCTCAGTCCCTCTCTCTCTCAGGGAGATATCTGTACACTGACTGGTGTCTCTCAGTCCCCTCTCTCTCAGGGAGATATCTGTACACTGACTGGTGTCTCTCAGTCCCTCTCTCTCAGGTGGATATCTGTACACTGACTGGTGTCTCTCAGTCCCTTCTATCTCTCAGGGAGATATCTGTACACTGACTGGTGTCTCTCAGTTCCCTTTCTCTCTCAGGGAGATATCTGTACACTAACTGGTGTCTCTCAGTCCCTCTCTCTCAGGTGGATATCTGTGCACTGACTGGTGTCTCTCAGTCCGTTCTCTCTCTCAGTGAGATATCTGTACACTCACTGGTGTCTCTCAGTCCCTCTCTCTCTGAGGGAGATATCTGTACACTGACTGGTGTCTCTCAGTCCCCTCTCTCTCTCTCTCAGGGAGATATCAGTACACTGACTGGTGTCTCTCAGTCCCCTCTCTCTCTCAGGGAGATATCTGTACACTGACTGGTGTCTCTCAGTCCCTCTCTGTCTCAGGGAGATATCTGTACACTGACTGGTGTCTCTCAGTTCCTCTCTCTCTCAGGGAGATATCTGTACACTGACTGGTATCTCTCAGTCCCTCTCTCTCTCTCAGTGAGTTATCTGTACACTGACTGTTTTCTCTCAGCCCCCTCTTCTCTCTCAGGGAGAGAACTGTACACTGACTGGTGTCTCTCAGTCTCTCTCTCTCTCTCAGGGATATATCTGTACACTGACTGTTGTCTCTCAGTCCCTCTCTCTCTCAGGGAGATATCTGTACACTGACTGGTGTCTCTCAGTCCCCCCTCTCTCTCTCAGAGAGATATCTGTACACTGAATGGTGTCTCTCTTTCCCTCTCTCTCAGGGAGATATCTGTACACTGACTGGTTTCACTCAGTCCCCTCTCTCTCTCAGGGAGATATCTGTACACTGACTGGTGTCTATCACTCCCTCTCTCTCTCTCAGGGAGATATCTGTACACTGACTGGTGTCTCTCAGTCCCTCTCTCTCTCTCAATGAGATATCTGTACACTGACTGGTGTCTCTCAGTCCCCTCTCTCTCTCAGGGAGATATCTGTACACTGACTGATGTCTCTCAGTCCCTCTCTCTCTCAGGGAGATATCTGTACACTGACTGGTGTCCCAGTCTCACTCTCTCTCAGGGAGATATCTGTACACTGACTGGTGTCTCTCAGTCCCTCTCTCTCTCTCAGGGAGATATCTGTACACTGACTGGTGTCTCTCATTCCCTCTCTCTCTCTCTCAGGGAGATATCTGTACACTGACTGGTGTCTCTCTGTCCCTCTCTCTCTCAGGGAGATATCTGCACACTGACTGGTGTCTCTCAGTCCCTCTCTCTCAGGGAGATATCTGTACACTGACTGGTGTCTCTCAGTCCCCTCTCTCTCTCAGGGAGATATCTGTACACTGACTGGTGTCTCTCAGTTCCTCTCTCTCTCAGGGAGATATCTGTACACTGACTGGTTTCTCTCAGTCCCTCTCTCTCTCTCAGTGAGTTATCTGTACACTGACTGTTTTCTCTCAGCCCCCTCTTCTCTCTCAGGGAGAGAACTGTACACTGACTGGTGTCTCTCAGTCTCTCTCTCTCTCTCAGGGATATATCTGTACACTGACTGTTGTCTCTCAGTCCCTCTCTCTCTCAGGGAGATATCTGTACACTGACTGGTGTCTCTCAGTCCCCCCTCTCTCTCTCAGGGAGATATCTGTACACTGAATGGTGTCCCTCTTTCCCTCTCTCTCAGGGAGATATCTGTACACTGACTGGTTTCACTCAGTCCCCTCTCTCTCTCAGGGAGATATCTGTACACTGACTGGTGTCTATCACTCCCTCTCTCTCTCTCAGGGAGATATCTGTACACTGACTGGTGTCTCTCAGTCCCTCTCTCTCTCTCAATGAGATATCTGTACACTGACTGGTGTCTCTCAGTCCCCTCTCTCTCTCAGGGAGATATCTGTACACTGACTGATGTCTCTCAGTCCCTCTCTCTCTCAGGGAGATATCTGTACACTGACTGGTGTCCCAGTCTCTCTCTCTCTCAGGGAGATATCTGTACACTGACTGGTGTCTCTCAGTCCCTCTCTCTCTCTCAGGGAGATATCTGTACACTGACTGGTGTCTCTCATTCCCTCTCTCTCTCTCTCAGTGAGAAATCTGTACACTGACTGGTGTCTCTCTGTCCCTCTCTCTCTCAGGGAGATATCTGCACACTGACTGGTGTCTCTCAGTCCCTCTCTCTCAGGGAGATATCTGTACACTGACTGGTGTCTCTCAGTCCCCTCTCTCTCTCAGGGAGATATCTGTACCCTGACTGGTGTTTCTCAGTCCCTCTCTCTCTCAGGGAGATATCTGTACACTGACAGGTGTCTCTCAGTCCCCTCTCTCTCAGGGAGATATCTGTACACTGACTGGTGTCTCTCATTCCCCTCTCTCTCAGGGAGATATCTGTACACTGACTGGTTTCTCTCAGTCCTCTCTCTCTCAGGGAGATATCTGTACACTGACTGGTGTCTCTCAGTCCCTCTCTCTCAGGGAGATATATGTACACTGACTGGTGTCTCTCAGTCCCTCTCTCTCTCTCTCAGGGATATATCTGTACACTGACTGGTGTCTCTCAGTCCCCTCTCTCTCAGGGAGATATCTGTACACTGACTGGTGTCTCTCAGTCCCTCTCTCTGTCTCAGGGAGATATCTGTACACTGACTGGTGTCTCTCAGTCCCCTCTCTCTCTCAGGGAGATATCTGTACACTGACTGGTGTCTCTCAGTCCCCTCTCTCTCTCAGGGAGATATCTGTACACTGACTGGTGTCTCTCAGTCCCTCTCTCTCTCTCTCAGGGAGATATCTGTACACTGATCGGTGTCTCTCAGTCCCCTCTCTCTCAGGGAGATATCTGTACACTGACTGGTGTCTCTCAGTCCCTCTCTCAGTCTCAGGGAGATATCTGTACACTGACTGGTGTCTCTCAGTCCCTCTATCTCTCTCAGGGAGATATCTGTACACTGACTGGTGTCTCTCAGTCCCTCTCTCTCTCTCAGGGAGATATCTGTACACTGACTGGTGTCTCTCAATCCCCTCTCTCTCTGAGGGAGATATCTGTACACTGACTGGTGTCTCTCAGTCCCCTCTCTCTCAGGGAGATATCTGTACACTGACTGGTGTCTCTCAGTCCCTCTCTCTCTCTCAGGGAGATATCTGTACACTGACTGGTGTCTCTCAGTCCCTCTCTCTCTCAGGGAGATATCTGTACACTGACTGGGGTCTCGCAGTCCCTCTCTCTCAGGGAGATATCTGTACACTGACTGGTGTCTCTCAGTCCCTCTCTCTCTCTCTCAGGGAGATATCTGTACACTGACTGGTGTCTCTCAGTCCCCTCTCTCTCAGGGAGATATCTGTACACTGACTGGTGTCTCTCAGTCCCCTCTCTCTCTCAGGGGGATATCTGTACACTGACTGGTGTCTCTCAGTCCCCTCTCTCTCTCAGGGAGATATCTGTACACTGACTGGTGTCTCTCAGTCCCTCTCTCTCTCTCTCAGGGAGATATCTGTACACTGACTGGTGTCTCTCAGTCCCCTCTCTCTCAGGGAGATATCTGTACACTGACTGGTGTCTCTCAGTCCCTCTATCTCTCTCAGGGAGATATCTGTACACTGACTGGTGTCTCTCAGTCCCTCTCTCTCTCTCAGGGAGATATCTGAACACTGACTGGTGTCTCTCATCCCCTCTCTCTCTGAGGGAGATATCTGTACACTGACTGGTGTCTCTCAGTCCCCTCTCTCTCAGGGAGATATCTGTACACTGACTGGTGTCTCTCAGTCCCTCTCTCTCTCTCAGGGAGATATCTGTACACTGACTGGTGTCTCTCAGTCCCTCTCTCTCTCAGGGAGATATCTGTACACTGACTGGGGTCTCTCAGTCCCCTCTCTCTCTGGGAGATATCTGTATACTGACTGGTGTCTCTCAGTCCCTCTCTCTCAGGGAGATATCTGTACACTGACGGGTGTCTCTCAGTCCCTCTCTCTCTCTCTCAGGGAGATATCTGTACACTGACTGGTGTCTCTCAGTCCCCTCTCTCTCAGGGAGATATCTGTACACTGACTGGTGTCTCTCAGTCCCCTCTCTCTCTCAGGGGGATATCTGTACACTGACTGGTGTCTCTCAGTCCCCTCTCTCTCTCAGGGAGATATCTGTACACTGACTGGTGTCTCTCAGTCCCCTCTCTCTCAGGGAGATATCTGTACACTGACTGGTGTCTCTCAGTCCCTCTCTCTGTCTCAGGGAGATATCTGTACACTGACTCGTGTCTCTCAGTCCCTCTCTCTCTCTCAGGGAGATATCTGTACACTCACTGGTGTCTCTCATTCCCGCTCTCTCTCTCTCAGGGAGATATCTGTACACTGACTGGTGTTTCTCAGTCCCTCTCTCTCTCAGGGAGATATCTGCACACTGACTGGTGTCTCTCAGTCCCTCTCTCTCAGGGAGATATCTGTACACTGACTGGTGTCTCTCAGTCCCCTCTCTCTCTCAGGGAGATATCTGTACACTGACTGGTGTCTCTCAGTCCCTCTCTCTCTCAGGGAGATACCTGTACACTGACAGGTGTCTCTCAGTCCCCTCTCTCTCAGGGAGATATCTGTACACTGACTGGTGTCTCTCAGTCCCCTCTCTCTCAGGGAGATATCTGTACACTGACTGGTGTCTCTCATTCCCTTCTCTCTCTCAGGGAGATATCTGTACACTGACTGGTGTCTCTCAGTCCCTCTCTCTCAGGGAGATATCTGTACACTGACTGGTGTCTCTCAGTCCCTCTCTCTCTCTCTCAGGGATATATCTGTACAGTGACTGGTATCTCTCAGTCCCTTCTCTCTCAGGGAGATATCTGTACACTGACTGGTGTCTCTCAGTCCCGCTTTCTGTCTCAGGGAGATATCTGTACACTGACTGTTGTCTCTCAGTCCCTCTCTCTCTCTCTCAGGGAGATATCTGTACACTGACTGGTGTCTCTCAGTCCCCTCTCTCTCAGGGAGATATCTGTACACTGACTAGTGTCTCTCAGTCCCTCTCTCTCTCTCAGGGAGATATCTGTACACTGACTGGTGTCTCTCAGCGCCTCTCTCTCTCTCAGGGAGATATCTGTACACTGACTGGTGTCTCTCAGTCCCCTCTCTCTCAGGGAGATATCTGTACACTGACTGGTGTCTCTCAGTCCCCTCTCTCTCAGGGTGATATCTGTACACTGACTGGTGTCTCTCAGTCCCTCTCTCTCTCTCAGGGAGATACCTGTACACTGACTGGTGTCTCTCAGTCCCTCTCTCTCTCAGGGAGATATCTGTACACTGACTGGTGTCTCTCAGTCCCCTCTCTCTCAGGGAGATATCTGTACACTGACTGGTGTCTCTCAGTCCCTCTCTCTCAGGTGGATATCTGTACACTGACTGGTGTCTCTCAGTCCCTTCTATCTCTAAGGGAGATATCTGTACACTGACTGGTGTCTCTCAGTTCCCTCTCTCTCTCAGGGAGATATCTGTACACTCACTGGTGTCTCTCAGTCCCTCTCTCTCTGAGGGAGATATCTGTACACTGACTGGTGTCTCTCAGTCCCCTCTATCTCTCTCTCAGGGAGATATCTGTACACTGACTGGTGTCTCTCAGTCCCCTCTCTCTCTCAGGGAGATATCTGTACACTGACTGGTGTCTCTCAGTCCCTCTCTGTCACAGGGAGATATCTGTACACTGACTGGTGTCTCTCAGTTCCTCTCTCTCTCAGGGAGATATCTGTACACTGACTGGTTTCTCTCTGTCCCTCTCTCTCTCTCAGTGAGATATCTGTACACTGACTGTTTTCTCTCAGCCCCCTCTTCTCTCTCAGGGAGATAACTGTACACTGACTGGTGTCTCTCAGTCTCTCTCTCTCTCTCAGGGATATATCTGTACACTGACTGTTGTCTCTCAGTCCCTCTCTCTCTCAGGGAGATATCTGTACACTGACTGGTGTCTCTCAGTCCCCCCTCTCTCTCTCAGGGAGATATCTGTACACTGAATCGTGTCTCTCTTTCCCTCTCTCTCAGGGAGATATCTGTACACTGACTGGTTTCACTCAGTCCCCTCTCTCTCTCAGGGAGATATCTGTACACTGACTGGTGTCTATCACTCCCTCTCTCTCTCTCAGGGAGATATCTGTACACTGACTGGTGTCTCTCAGTCCCTCTCTCTCTCTCAATGAGATATCTGTACACTGACTGGTGTCTCTCAGTCCCCTCTGTCTCTCAGGGAGATATCTGTACTCTGACTGATGTCTCTCAGTCCCTCTCTCTCTCAGGGAGATATCTGTACACTGACTGGTGTCCCAGTCTCTCTCTCTCTCAGGGAGATATCTGTACACTGACTGGTGTCTCTCAGTCCCTCTCTCTCTCTCAGGGAGATATCTGTACCCTGACTGGTGTCTCTCATTCCCTCTCTCTCTCTCTCAGGGAGATATCTGTACACTGACTGGTGTCTCTCAGTCCCTCTCTCTCTCAGGGAGATATCTGCACCCTGACTGGTGTCTCTCAGTCCCTCTCTCTCAGGGAGATATCTGTACACTGACTGGTGTCTCTCAGTCCCCTCTCTCTCTCAGGGAGATATCTGTACACTGACTGGTGTCTCTCAGTCCCTCTCTCTCTCAGGGAGATATCTGTACACTGACAGGTGTCTCTCAGTCCCCTCTCTCTCAGGGAGATATCTGTACACTGACTGGTGTCTCTCAGTCCCCTCTCTCTCAGGGAGATATCTGTACACTGACTGGTGTCTCTCAGTCCCCTCTCTCTCAGGGAGATATCTGTACACTGACTGGTGTCTCTCAGTCCCTCTCTCTGTCTCAGGGAGATATCTGTACACTGACTGGTGTCTCTCAGTCCCTCTCTCTCTCTCAGGGAGATATCTGTACACTCACTGGTGTCTCTCATTCCCGCTCTCTCTCTCTCAGGGAGATATCTGTACACTGACTGGTGTTTCTCAGTCCCTCTCTCTCTCAGGGAGATATCTGCACACTGACTGGTGTCTCTCAGTCCCTCTCTCTCAGGGAGATATCTGTACACTGACTGGTGTCTCTCAGTCCCCTCTCTCTCTCAGGGAGATATCTGTACACTGACTGGTGTCTCTCAGTCCCTCTCTCTCTCAGGGAGATACCTGTACACTGACAGGTGTCTCTCAGTCCCCTCTCTCTCAGGGAGATATCTGTACACTGACTGGTGTCTCTCAGTCCCCTCTCTCTCAGGGAGATATCTGTACACTGACTGGTGTCTCTCAGTCCCTTCTCTCTCTCAGGGAGATATCTGTACACTGACTGGTGTCTCTCAGTCCCTCTCTCTCAGGGAGATATCTGTACACTGACTGGTGTCTCTCAGTCCCTCTCTCTCTCTCTCAGGGATATATCTGTACAGTGACTGGTATCTCTCAGTCCCCTCTCTCTCAGGGAGATATCTGTACACTGACTGGTGTCTCTCAGTCCCGCTTTCTGTCTCAGGGAGATATCTGTACACTGACTGGTGTCTCTCAGTCCCCTCTCTCTCTCAGGGAGATAGCTGTACACTGACTGGTGTCTACCAGTCCCCTCTCTCTCTCAGGGAGATATCTGTACACTGACTGTTGTCTCTCAGTCCCTCTCTCTCTCTCTCAGGGAGATATCTGTACACTGACTGGTGTCTCTCAGTCCCCTCTCTCTCAGGGAGATATCTGTACACTGACTAGTGTCTCTCAGTCCTTCTCTCTCTCTCAGGGAGATATCTGTACACTGACTGGTGTCTCTCAGCGCCTCTCTCTCTCTCAGGGAGATATCTGTACACTGACTGGTGTCTCTCAGTCCCCTCTCTCTCAGGGAGATATCTCTACACTGACTGGTGTCTCTCAGTCCCCTCTCTCTCAGGGAGATATCTGTACACTGACTGGTGTCTCTCAGTCCCTCTCTCTCTCAGGGAGATATCTGTACACTGACTGGTGTCTCTCAGTCCCCTCTCTCTCAGGGAGATATCTGTACACTGACTGGTGTCTCTCAGTCCCTCTCTCTCAGGTGGATATCTGTACACTGACTGGTGTCTCTCAGTCCCTTCTATCTCTCAGGGAGATATCTGTACACTGACTGGTGTCTCTCAGTTCCCTCTCTCTCTCAGGGAGATATCTGTACACTCACTGGTGTCTCTCAGTCCCTCTCTCTCTGAGGGAGATATCTGTACACTGACTGGTGTCTCTCAGTCCCCTCTATCTCTCTCTCAGGGAGATATCTGTACACTGACTGGTGTCTCTCAGTCCCCTCTCTCTCTCAGGGAGATATCTGTACACTGACTGGTGTCTCTCAGTCCCTCTCTGTCACAGGGAGATATCTGTACACTGACTGGTGTCTCTCAGTTCCTCTCTCTCTCAGGGAGATATCTGTACACTGACTGGTTTCTCTCTGTCCCTCTCTCTCTCTCAGTGAGATATCTGTACACTGACTGTTTTCTCTCAGCCCCCTCTTCTCTCTCAGGGAGATAACTGTACACTGACTGGTGTCTCTCAGTCTCTCTCTCTCTCTCAGGGATATATCTGTACACTGACTGTTGTCTCTCAGTCCCTCTCTCTCTCAGGGAGATATCTGTACACTGACTGGTGTCTCTCAGTCCCCCCTCTCTCTCTCAGGGAGATATCTGTACATTGAATCGTGTCTCTCTTTCCCTCTCTCTCAGGGAGATATCTGTACACTGACTGGTTTCACTCAGTCCCCTCTCTCTCTCAGGGAGATATCTGTACACTGACTGGTGTCTATCACTCCCTCTCTCTCTCTCAGGGAGATATCTGTACACTGACTGGTGTCTCTCAGTCCCTCTCTCTCTCTCAATGAGATATCTGTACACTGACTGGTGTCTCTCAGTCCCCACTCTCTCTCAGGGAGATATCTGTACTCTGACTGATGTCTCTCAGTCCCTCTCTCTCTCAGGGAGATATCTGTACACTGACTGGTGTCCCAGTCTCTCTCTCTCTCAGGGAGATATCTGTACACTGACTGGTGTCTCTCAGTCCCTCTCTCTCTCTCAGGGAGATATCTGTACCCTGACTGGTGTCTCTCATTCCCTCTCTCTCTCTCTCAGGGAGATATCTGTACACTGACTGGTGTCTCTCAGTCCCTCTCTCTCTCAGGGAGATATCTGCACCCTGACTGGTGTCTCTCAGTCCCTCTCTCTCAGGGAGATATCTGTACACTGACTGGTGTCTCTCAGTCCCCTCTCTCTCTCAGGGAGATATCTGTACACTGACTGGTGTCTCTCAGTCCCTCTCTCTCTCAGGGAGATATCTGTACACTGACAGGTGTCTCTCAGTCCCCTCTCTCTCAGGGAGATATCTGTACACTGACTGGTGTCTCTCAGTCCTCTCTCTCTCAGGGAGATATCTGTACACTGACTGGTGTCTCTCAGTCCCTCTCTCTCAGGGAGATATATGTACACTGACTGATGTCTCTCAGTCCCTCTCTCTCTCTCTCAGGGATATATCTGTACACTGACTGGTGTCTCTCAGTTCCCTCTCTCTCAGGGAGATATCTGTACACTGACTGGTGTCTCTCAGTCCCTCTCTCTGTCTCAGGGAGATATCTGTACACTGACTGGTGTCTCTCAGTCCCCTCTCTCTCTCAGGGAGATATCTGTACACTGACTGGTGTCTCTCAGTCCCCTCTCTCTCTCAGGGAGATATCTGTACACTGACTGGTGTCTCTCAGTCCCTCTCTCTCTCTCTCAGGGAGATATCTGTACACTGATCGGTGTCTCTCAGTTCCCTCTCTCTCTCAGGGAGATATCTGTACACTCACTGGTGTCTCTCAGTCCCTCTCTCTCTGAGGGAGATATCTGTACACTGACTGGTGTCTCTCAGTCCCCTCTATCTCTCTCTCAGGGAGATATCTGTACACTGACTGGTGTCTCTCAGTCCCCTCTCTCTCTCAGGGAGATATCTGTACACTGACTGGTGTCTCTCAGTCCCTCTCTGTCACAGGGAGATATCTGTACACTGACTGGTGTCTCTCAGTTCCTCTCTCTCTCAGGGAGATATCTGTACACTGACTGGTTTCTCTCTGTCCCTCTCTCTCTCTCAGTGAGATATCTGTACACTGACTGTTTTCTCTCAGCCCCCTCTTCTCTCTCAGGGAGAAAACTGTACACTGACTGGTGTCTCTCAGTCTCTCTCTCTCTCTCAGGGATATATCTGTACACTGACTGTTGTCTCTCAGTCCCTCTCTCTCTCAGGGAGATATCTGTACACTGACTGGTGTCTCTCAGTCCCCCCTCTCTCTCTCAGGGAGATATCTGTACACTGAATCGTGTCTCTCTTTCCCTCTCTCTCAGGGAGATATCTGTACACTGACTGGTTTCACTCAGTCCCCTCTCTCTCTCAGGGAGATATCTGTACACTGACTGGTGTCTATCACTCCCTCTCTCTCTCTCAGGGAGATATCTGTACACTGACTGGTGTCTCTCAGTCCCTCTCTCTCTCTCAATGAGATATCTGTACACTGACTGGTGTCTCTCAGTCCCCTCTCTCTCTCAGGGAGATATCTGTACTCTGACTGATGTCTCTCAGTCCCTCTCTCTCTCAGGGAGATATCTGTACACTGACTGGTGTCCCAGTCTCTCTCTCTCTCAGGGAGATATCTGTACACTGACTGGTGTCTCTCAGTCCCTCTCTCTCTCTCAGGGAGATATCTGTACCCTGACTGGTGTCTCTCATTCCCTCTCTCTCTCTCTCAGGGAGATATCTGTACACTGACTGGTGTCTCTCAGTCCCTCTCTCTCTCAGGGAGATATCTGCACCCTGACTGGTGTCTCTCAGTCCCTCTCTCTCAGGGAGATATCTGTACACTGACTGGTGTCTCTCAGTCCCCTCTCTCTCTCAGGGAGATATCTGTACACTGACTGGTGTCTCTCAGTCCCTCTCTCTCTCAGGGAGATATCTGTACACTGACAGGTGTCTCTCAGTCCCCTCTCTCTCAGGGAGATATCTGTACACTGACTGGTGTCTCTCAGTCCTCTCTCTCTCAGGGAGATATCTGTACACTGACTGGTGTCTCTCAGTCCTCTCTCTCTCAGGGAGATATCTGTACACTGACTGGTGTCTCTCAGTCCCTCTCTCTCAGGGAGATATATGTACACTGACTGATGTCTCTCAGTCCCTCTCTCTCTCTCTCAGGGATATATCTGTACACTGACTGGTGTCTCTCAGTCCCCTCTCTCTCAGGGAGATATCTGTACACTGACTGGTGTCTCTCAGTCCCTCTCTCTGTCTCAGGGAGATATCTGTACACTGACTGGTGTCTCTCAGTCCCCTCTCTCTCTCAGGGAGATATCTGTACACTGACTGGTGTCTCTCAGTCCCCTCTCTCTCTCAGGGAGATATCTGTACACTGACTGGTGTCTCTCAGTCCCTCTCTCTCTCTCTCAGGGAGATATCTGTACACTGATCGGTGTCTCTCAGTCCCCTCTCTCTCAGGGAGATATCTGTACACTGACTGGTGTCTCTCAGTCCCTCTCTCTGTCTCAGGGAGATATCTGTACACTGACTGGTGTCTCTCAGTCCCTCTCTCTCTCTCAGGGAGATATCTGTACACTGACAGGTGTCTCTCAGTCCCTCTCTCTCTCTCAGGGAGATATCTGTACACTGACTGGTGTCTCTCAATCCCCTCTCTCTCAGGGAGATATCTGTACACTGACTGGTGTCTCTCAGTCCCCTCTCTCTCAGGGAGATATCTGTACACTGACTGGTGTCTCTCAGTCCCTCTCTCTCTCTCAGGGAGATATCTGTACACTGACTGGTGTCTCTCAGTCCCTCTCTCTCTCAGGGAGATATCTGTACACTGACTGGGGTCTCTCAGTCCCCTCTCTCTCAGGGAGATATCTGTACACTGACTGGTGTCTCTCAGTCCCTCTCTCTCTCTCTCAGGGAGATATCTGTACACTGACTGGTGTCCCTCAGTCCCCTCTCTCTCAGGGAGATATCTGTACACTGACTGGTGTCTCTCAGTCCCTCTCTCTGTCTCAGGGAGATATCTGTACACTGACTGGTGTCTCTCAGTCCCTCTCTCTCTCTCAGGGAGATATCTGTACACTGACTGGTGTCTCTCAGTCCCCTCTCTCTCAGGGAGATATCTGTACACTGACTGGTGTCTCTCAGTCCCTCTCTCTGTCTCAGGGAGATATCTGTACACTGACTGGTGTCTCTCAGTCCCCTCTCTCTCTCAGGGAGATATCTGTACACTGACTGGTGTCTCTCAGTCCCTCTCTCTGTCTCAGGGAGATATCTGTACACTGACTGGTGTCTCTCAGTCCCTCTCTCTCTCTCAGGGAGATATCTGTACACTGACTGGTGTCTCTTAGTCCCTCTCTCTCTCTCAGGGAGATATCTGTACACTGACTGGTGTCTCTCAGTCCCCTCTCTCTCAGGGAGATATCTGTACACTGACTGGTGTCTCTCATTCCCCTCTCTCTCAGGGAGATATCTGTACACTGACTGGTGACTCTCAGTCCCTCTCTCTCTCTCAGGGAGATATCTGTACACTGACTGGTGTCTCTCAGTCCCTCTCTCTCTCAGGGAGATATCTGTACACTGACTGGTGTCTCTCAGTCCCCTCTCTTTCAGGGAGATATCTGTACACTGACTGGTGTCTCTCAGTCCCTCTCTCTCAGGTGGATATCTGTACATTGAGTGGAGTCTCTCAGTCCCTTCTCTCTCTCAGGGAGATATCTGTACACTGACTGGTGTCTCTCAGTTCCCTCTCTCTCTCAGGGAGATATCTGTACACTAACTGGTGTCTCTCAGTCCCTCTCTCTCAGGTGGATATCTGTACACTGACTGGTGTCTCTCAGTCCCTTCTCTCTCTCAGTGAGATATCTATACACTCACTGGTGTCTCTCAGTCCCTCTCTCTCTGAGGGAGATATCTGTACACTGACTGGTGTCTCTCAGTCCCCTCTCTCTCTCTCTCTCAGGGAGATATCTGTACACTGACTGATGTCTCTCAGTCCCCTCTCTCTCTCAGGGAGATATCTGTACACTGACTGGTGTCTCTCAGTCCCTCTCTGTCTCAGGGAGATATCTGTACACTGACTGGTGTCTCTCAGTTCCTCTCTCTCTCAGGGAGATATCTGTACACTGACTGGTTTCTCTCAGTCCCTCTCTCTCTCTCAGGGAGATATCTGTACACTGACTGGTGTCTCTCAGTCCCTCTCTCTCTCTCAGGGAGATATCTGTACACTGACTGTTGTCTCTCAGTCCCTCTCTCTCTCAGGGAGATATCTGTACACTGACTGGTGTCTCTCAGTCCCCCCTCTCTCTCTCAGGGAGATATCTGTACACTGAATGGTGTCTCTCTTTCCCTCTCTCTCAGGGAGATATCTGTACACTGACTGGTTTCACTCAGTCCCCTCTCTCTCTCAGGGAGATATCTGTACACTGACTGGTGTCTATCAGTCCCTCTCTCTCTCTCTCAGGGAGATATCTGTACACTGACGGGTGTCTCTCAGTCCCTCTCTCTCTCTCAATGAGATATCTGTACACTGACTGGTGTCTCTCAGTCCCCTCTCTCTCTCAGGGAGATATCTGTACACTGACTGATGTCTCTCAGTCCCTCTCTCTCTCAGGGAGATATCTGTACACTGACTGGTGTCCCAGTCTCTCTCTCTCTCAGGGAGATATATGTACACTGACTGGTGTCTCTCAGTCCCTCTCTCTCTCTCAGGGAGATATCTGTACACTGACTGGTGTCTCTCATTCCCTCTCTCTCTCTCTCAGGGAGATTTCTGTACACTGACTGGTGTCTCTCAGTCCCTCTCTCTCTCAGGGAGATATCTGCACACTGACTGGTGTCTCTCAGTCCCTCTCTCTCTCAGGGAGATATCTGTACACTGACAGGTGTCTCTCAGTCCCCGCTCTCTCAGGGAGATATCTGTACACTGACTGGTGTCTCTCAGTCCCCTCTCTCTCAGGGAGATATCTGTACACTGACTGGTTTCTCTCAGTCCTCTCTCTCTCAGGGAGATATCTGTACACTGACTGGTGTCTCTCAGTCCCTCTCTCTCAGGGAGATATCTGTACACTGACTGGTGTCTCTCAGTACCTCTCTCTCTCTCTCAGGGATATATCTGTACACTGACTGGTGTCTCTCAGTCCCCTCTCTCTCAGGGAGATATCTGTACACTGACTGGTGTCTCTCAGTCCCCTCTCTCTCTCAGGGAGATATCTGTACACTGACTGGTGTCTCTCAGTCCCCTCTCTCTCTCAGGGAGATATCTGTACACTGACTGGTGTTTCTCAGTCCCTCTCTCTCTCTCTCAGGGAGATATCTGTACACTGACTGGTGTCTCTCAGTCCCCTCTCTCTCAGGGAGATATCTGTACAGTGACTGGTGTCTCTCAGTCCCTCTCTCTGTCTCAGGGAGATATTTGTACACTGACTGGTGTCTCTCAGTCCCTCTCTCTCTCTCAGGGAGATATCTGTACACTGACTGGTGTCTCTCCGTCCCCTCTCTCTCAGGGAGATATCTGTACACTGACTGGTGTCTCTCAGTCCCCTCTCTCTCAGGGAGATATCTGTACACTGACTGGTGTCTCTCAGTCCCTCTCTCTCTCTCAGGGAGATATCTGTACACTGACTGGTGTCTCTCAGTCCCTCTCTCTCTCAGGGAGATATCTGTACACTGACTGGTGTCTCTCAGTCCCTCTCTCTCAGGGAGATATCTGTACACTGACTGGTGTCTCTCAGTCCCTCTCTCTCTCTCTCAGGGATATATCTGTACACTGACTGGTGTCTCTCAGTCCCCTCTCTCTCAGGGAGATATCTGTACACTGAATGGTGTCTCTCAGTCCCTCTCTCTGTCTCAGGGAGATATCTGTACACTGACTGGTGTCTCTCAGTCCCCTCTCTCTCTCAGGGAGATATCTGTACACTGACTGGTGTCTCTCAGTCCCCTCTCTCTCTCAGGGAGATATCTGTACACTGACTGGTGTCTCTCAGTCCGTCTCTCTCTCTCTCTCAGGGAGATATCTGTACACTGACTGGTGTCTCTCATTCCCCTCTCTCTCAGGGAGATATCTGTACACTGACTGGTGTCTCTCAGTCCCTCTCTCTGTCTCAGGGAGATATCTGTACACTGACTGGTGTCTCTCAGTCCCTCTCTCTCTCTCAGGGAGATATCTGTACACTGACTGGTGTCTCTCAGTCCCTCTCTCTCTCTGGGAGATATCTTTACACTGACTGGTGTCTCTCAGTCCCCTCTCTCTCACGGAGATATCTGTACACTGACTGGTGTCTCTCAGTCCCCTCTCTCTCAGGGAGATATCTGTACGCTGACTGGTGTCTCTCAGTCCCTCTCTCTCTCTCAGGGAGATATCTGTACACTGACTGGTGTCTCTCAGTCCCTCTCTCTGTCTCAGGGAGATATCTGTACACTGACTGGTGTCTCTCAGTCCCTCTCTCTCTCTCAGTGAGATATCTGTACACTGACTGGTGTCTCTCAGTCCCCTCTCTCTCAGGGAGATATCTGTACACTGACTGGTGTCTCTCAGTCCCCTCTCTCTCAGGGAGATATCTGTACACTGACTGGTGTCTCTCAGTCCCTCTCTCTCTCTCAGGGAGATATCTGTACACTGACTGGTGTCTCTCAGTCCCTCTCTCTCTCAGGGAGATATCTGTACACTGACTGGTGTCTCTCAGTCCCCTCTCTCTCAGGGAGATATCTGTACACTGACTGGTGTCTCTCAGTCCCTCTCTCTCAGGGAGATATCTGTACACTGACTGGTGTCTCTCAGTCCCTCTCTCTCTCTCTCAGGGATATATCTGTACACTGACTGGTGTCTCTCAGTCCCCTCTCTCTCAGGGAGATATCTGTACACTGACTGGTGTCTCTCAGTTCCTCTCTCTGTCTCAGGGAGATATCTGTCCACTGACTGGTGTCTCTCAGTCCCCTCTCTCTCTCAGGGAGATATCTGTACACTGACTGGTGTCTCTCAGTCCCCTCTCTCTCTCAGGGAGATATCTGTACACTGACTGGTGTCTCTCAGTCCGTCTCTCTCTCTCTCAGGGAGATATCTGTACACTGACTGGTGTCTCTCATTCCCCTCTCTCTCAGGGAGATATCTGTACATTGACTGGTGTCTCTCAGTCCCTCTCTCTGTCTCAGGGAGATATCTGTACACTGACTGGTGTCTCTCAGTCCCTCTCTCTCTCTCAGGGAGATATCTGTACACTGACTGGTGTCTCTCAGTCCCTCTCTCTCTCTCAGGGAGATATCTTTACACTGACTGGTGTCTCTCAGTCCCCTCTCTCTCAGGGAGATATCTGTACACTGACTGGTGTCTCTCAGTCCCCTCTCTCTCAGGGAGATATCTGTACACTGACTGGTGTCTCTCAGTCCCTCTCTCTCTCTCAGGGAGATATCTGTACACTGACTGGTGTCTCTCAGTCCCTCTCTCTCTCAGGGAGATATCTGTACACTGACTGGTGTCTCTCAGTCCCCTCTCTCTCAGGGAGATATCTGTACACTGACTGGTTTCTCTCAGTCCCTCTCTCTCAGGGAGATATCTGTACACTGACTGGTGTCTCTCAGTGCCCTCTCTCTCTCAGGGAGATATCTGTACACTGACTGGTGTCTCTCTTTCCCTCTCTCTCAGGGAGATATCTGTACACTGACTGGTGTCTCTCAGTCCCCTCTCTCTCAGGGAGATATCTGTACACTGACTGGTGTCTCTCAGTCCCTCTCTCTGTCTCAGGGAGATATCTGTACACTGACTGGTGTCTCTCAGTCCCCTCTCTCTCTCAGGGAGATATCTGTACACTGACTGGTGTCTCTCAGTCCCCTCTCTCTCTCATGGAGATATCTGTACACTGACTGGTGTCTCTCAGTCCCTCTCTCTCTCTCTCAGGGAGATATCTGTACACTGACTGGTGTCTCTCAGTCCCCTCTCTCTCAGGGAGATATCTGTACACTGACTGGTGTCTCTCAGTCCCTCTCTCTGTCTCAGGGAGATATCTGTACACTGACTGGTGTCTCTCAGTCCCTCTCTCTCTCTCAGGGAGATATCTGTACACTGACTGGTGTCTCTTAGTCCCTCTCTCTCTCTCAGGGAGATATCTGTACACTGACTGGTGTCTCTCAGTCCCCTCTCTCTCAGGGAGATATCTGTACACTGACTGGTGTCTCTCAGTCCCCTCTCTCTCAGGGAGATATCTGTACACTGACTGGTGTCTCTCAGTCCCTCTCTCTCTCTCAGGGAGATATCTGTACACTGACTGGTGTCTCTCAGTCCCTCTCTCTCTCAGGGAGATATCTGTACACTGACTGGTGTCTCTCAGTTCCCTCTCTCTCTCAGGGAGATATCTGTACACTAACTGGTGTCTCTCAGTCCCTCTCTCTCAGGTGGATATCTGTACACTGACTGGTGTCTCTCAGTCCCTTCTCTCTCTCAGTGAGATATCTATACACTCACTGGTGTCTCTCAGTCCCTCTCTCTCTGAGGGAGATATCTGTACACTGACTGGTGTCTCTCAGTCCCCTCTCTCTCTCTCTCAGGGAGATATCTGTACACTGACTGGTGTCCCTCAGTCCCCTCTCTCTCTCAGGGAGATATCTGTACACTGACTGCTGTCTCTCAGTCCCTCTCTGTCTCAGGGAGATATCTGTACACTGACTGGTGTCTCTCAGTTCCTCTCTCTCTCAGGGAGATATCTGTACACTGACTGGTTTCTCTCAGTCCCTCTCTCTCTCTCAGTGAGATATCTGTACACTGACTGTTTTCTCTCAGCCCCCTCTTCTCTCTCAGGGAGATAACTGTACACTGACTGGTGTCTCTCAGTCTCTCTCTCTCTCTCAGGGAGATATCTGTACACTGACTGTTGTCTCTCAGTCCCTCTCTCTCTCAGGGAGATATCTGTACACTGACTGGTGTCTCTCAGTCCCCCCTCTCTCTCTCAGGGAGATATCTGTACACTGAATGGTGTCTCTCTTTCCCTCTCTCTCAGGGAGATATCTGTACACTGACTGGTTTCACTCAGTCCCCTCTCTCTCTCAGGGAGATATCTGTACACTGACTGGTGTCTATCAGTCCCTCTCTCTCTCTCAGGGAGATATCTGTTCACTGACTGGTGTCTCTCAGTCCCTCTCTCTCTCTCAATGAGATATCTGTACACTGACTGGTGCCTCTCAGTCCCCTCTCTCTCTCAGGGAGATATCTGTACACTGACTGATGTCTCTCAGTCCCTCTCTTTCTCAGGGAGATATCTGTACACTGACTGGTGTCCCAGTCTCTCTCTCTCTCAGGGAGATATCTGTACACTGACTGGTGTCTCTCAGTCCCTCTCTCTCTCTCAGGGAGTTATCTGTACACTGACTGGTGTCTCTCATTCCCTCTCTCTCTCTCTCAGGGAGATATCTGTACACTGACTGGTGTCTCTCAGTCCCTCTCTCTCTCAGGGAGATATCTGCACACTGACTGGTGTCTCTCAGTCCCTCTCTCTCTCTGGGAGATATCTGTACACTGACAGGTGTCTCTCAGTCCCCTCTCTCTCAGGGAGATATCTGTACACTGACTGGTGTCTCTCAGTCCCCTCTCTCTCAGGGAGATATCTGTACACTGACTGGTTTCTCTCAGTCCTCTCTCTCTCAGGGAGATATCTGTGCACTGACTGGTGTCTCTCAGTCCCTCTCTCTCAGGGAGATATCTGTACACTGACTGGTGTCTCTCAGTCCCTCTCTCTCTCTCTCAGGGATATATCTGTACACTGACTGGTGTCTCTCAGTCCCCTCTCTCTCAGGGAGATATCTGTACACTGACTGGTGTCTCTCAGTCCCCTCTCTCTCTCAGGGAGATATCTGTACACTGACTGGTGTCTCTCAGTCCCCTCTCTCTCTCAGGGAGATATCTGTACACTGACTGGTGTCTCTCAGTCCCTCTCTCTCTCTCTCAGGGAGATATCTGTACACTGACTGGTGTCTCTCAGTCCCCTCTCTCTCAGGGAGATATCTGTACACTGACTGGTGTCTCTCAGTCCCTCTCTCTGTCTCAGGGAGATATCTGTACACTGACTGGTGTCTCTCAGTCCCTCTCTCTCTCTCAGGGAGATATCTGTACACTGACTGGTGTCTCTCCGTCCCCTCTCTCTCAGGGAGATATCTGTACACTGACTGGTGTCTCTCAGTGCCCTCTCTCTCAGGGAGATATCTGTACACTGACTGGTGTCTCTCAGTCCCTCTCTCTCTCTCAGGGAGATATCTGTACACTGACTGGTGTCTCTCAGTCCCTCTCTCTCTCAGGGAGATATCTGTACACTGACTGGTGTCTCTCAGTCCCCTCTCTCTCAGGGAGATATCTGTACACTGACTGGTGTCTCTCAGTCCCTCTCTCTCAGGGAGATATCTGTACACTGACTGGTGTCTCTCAGTCCCTCCCTCTCTCTCTCAGGGATATATCTGTACACTGACTGGTTTCTCTCAGTCCCCTCTCTCTCAGGGAGATATCTGTACACTGAATGGTGTCTCTCAGTCCCTCTCTCTGTCTCAGGGAGATATCTGTACACTGACTGGTGTCTCTCAGTCCCCTCTCTCTCTCAGGGAGATATCTGTACACTGACTGGTCTCTCTCAGTCCCCTCTCTCTCTCAGGGAGATATCTGTACACTGACTGGTGTCTCTCAGTCCGTCTCTCTCTCTCTCAGGGAGATATCTGTACACTGACTGGTGTCTCTCAGTCCCTCTCTCTCTCTCAGGGAGATATCTGTACACTGACTGGTGTCTCTCAGTCCCTCTCTCTCTCAGGGAGATATCTGTACACTGACTGGTGTCTCTCAGTTCCCTCTCTCTCTCAGGGAGATATCTGTACACTAACTGGTGTCTCTCAGTCCCTCTCTCTCAGGTGGATATCTGTACACTGACTGGTGTCTCTCAGTCCCTTCTCTCTCTCAGTGAGATATCTATACACTCACTGGTGTCTCTCAGTCCCTCTCTCTCTGAGGGAGATATCTGTACACTGACTGGTGTCTCTCATTCCCCTCTCTCTCTCTCTCAGGGAGATATCTGTACACTGACTGGTGTCCCTCAGTCCCCTCTCTCTCTCAGGGAGATATCTGTACACTGACTGCTGTCTCTCAGTCCCTCTCTGTCTCAGGGAGATATCTGTACACTGACTGGTGTCTCTCAGTTCCTCTCTCTCTCAGGGAGATATCTGTACACTGACTGGTTTCTCTCAGTCCCTCTCTCTCTCTCAGTGAGATATCTGTACACTGACTGTTTTCTCTCAGCCCCCTCTTCTCTCTCAGGGAGATAACTGTACACTGACTGGTGTCTCTCAGTCTCTCTCTCTCTCTCAGGGAGATATCTGTACACTGACTGTTGTCTCTCAGTCCCTCTCTCTCTCAGGGAGATATCTGTACACTGACTGGTGTCTCTCAGTCCCCCCTCTCTCTCTCAGGGAGATATCTGTACACTGAATGGTGTCTCTCTTTCCCTCTCTCTCAGGGAGATATCTGTACACTGACTGGTTTCACTCAGTCCCCTCTCTCTCTCAGGGAGATATCTGTACACTGACTGGTGTCTATCAGTCCCTCTCTCTCTCTCAGGGAGATATCTGTTCACTGACTGGTGTCTCTCAGTCCCTCTCTCTCTCTCAATGAGATATCTGTACACTGACTGGTGCCTCTCAGTCCCCTCTCTCTCTCAGGGAGATATCTGTACACTGACTGATGTCTCTCAGTCCCTCTCTCTCTCAGGGAGATATCTGTACACTGACTGGTGTCCCAGTCTCTCTCTCTCTCAGGGAGATATCTGTACACTGACTGGTGTCTCTCAGTCCCTCTCTCTCTCTCAGGGAGTTATCTGTACACTGACTGGTGTCTCTCATTCCCTCTCTCTCTCTCTCAGGGAGATATCTGTACACTGACTGGTGTCTCTCAGTCCCTCTCTCTCTCAGGGAGATATCTGCACACTGACTGGTGTCTCTCAGTCCCTCTCTCTCTCTGGGAGATATCTGTACACTGACAGGTGTCTCTCAGTCCCCTCTCTCTCAGGGAGATATCTGTACACTGACTGGTGTCTCTCAGTCCCCTCTCTCTCAGGGAGATATCTGTACACTGACTGGTTTCTCTCAGTCCTCTCTCTCTCAGGGAGATATCTGTGCACTGACTGGTGTCTCTCAGTCCCTCTCTCTCAGGGAGATATCTGTACACTGACTGGTGTCTCTCAGTCCCTCTCTCTCTCTCTCAGGGATATATCTGTACACTGACTGGTGTCTCTCAGTCCCCTCTCTCTCAGGGAGATATCTGTACACTGACTGGTGTCTCTCAGTCCCCTCTCTCTCTCAGGGAGATATCTGTACACTGACTGGTGTCTCTCAGTCCCCTCTCTCTCTCAGGGAGATATCTGTACACTGACTGGTGTCTCTCAGTCCCTCTCTCTCTCTCTCAGGGAGATATCTGTACACTGACTGGTGTCTCTCAGTCCCCTCTCTCTCAGGGAGATATCTGTATACTGACTGGTGTCTCTCAGTCCCTCTCTCTGTCTCAGGGAGATATCTGTACACTGACTGGTGTCTCTCAGTCCCTCTCTCTCTCTCAGGGAGATATCTGTACACTGACTGGTGTCTCTCCGTCCCCTCTCTCTCAGGGAGATATCTGTACACTGACTGGTGTCTCTCAGTGCCCTCTCTCTCAGGGAGATATCTGTACACTGACTGGTGTCTCTCAGTCCCTCTCTCTCTCTCAGGGAGATATCTGTACACTGACTGGTGTCTCTCAGTCCCTCTCTCTCTCAGGGAGATATCTGTACACTGACTGGTGTCTCTCAGTCCCCTCTCTCTCAGGGAGATATCTGTACACTGACTGGTGTCTCTCAGTCCCTCTCTCTCAGGGAGATATCTGTACACTGACTGGTGTCTCTCAGTCCCTCCCTCTCTCTCTCAGGGATATATCTGTACACTGACTGGTTTCTCTCAGTCCCCTCTCTCTCAGGGAGATATCTGTACACTGAATGGTGTCTCTCAGTCCCTCTCTCTGTCTCAGGGAGATATCTGTACACTGACTGGTGTCTCTCAGTCCCCTCTCTCTCTCAGGGAGATATCTGTACACTGACTGGTCTCTCTCAGTCCCCTCTCTCTCTCAGGGAGATATCTGTACACTGACTGGTGTCTCTCAGTCCGTCTCTCTCTCTCTCAGGGAGATATCTGTACACTGACTGGTGTCTCTCATTCCCCTCTCTCTCAGGGAGATATCTGTACACTGACTGGTGTCTCTCAGTCCCTCTCTCTGTCTCAGGGAGATATCTGTACACTGACTGGTGTCTCTCAGTCCCTCTCTCTCTCTCAGGGAGATATCTTTACACTGACTGGTGTCTCTCAGTCCCCTCTCTCTCAGGGAGATATCTGTACACTGACTGGTGTCTCTCAGTCCCCTCTCTCTCAGGGAGATATCTGTACACTGACTGGTGTCTCTCAGTCCCTCTCTCTCTCTCAGGGAGATATCTGTACACTGACTGGTGTCTCTCAGTCCCTCTCTCTGTCTCAGGGAGATATCTGTACACTGACTGGTGTCTCTCAGTCCCTCTCTCTCTCTCAGGGAGATATCTGTACACTGACTGGTGTCTCTCAGTCCCCTCTCTCTCAGGGAGATATCTGTACACTGACTGGTGTCTCTCAGTCCCCTCTCTCTCAGGGAGATATCTGTACACTGACTGGTGTCTCTCAGTCCCTCTCTCTCTCTCAGGGAGATATCTGTACACTGACTGGTGTCTCTCAGTCCCTCTCTCTCTCAGGGAGATATCTGTACACTGACTGGTGTCTCTCAGTCCCCTCTCTCTCAGGGAGATATCTGTACACTGACTGGTGTCTCTCAGTCCCTCTCTCTCAGGGAGATATCTGTACACTGACTGGTGTCTCTCAGTCCCTCTCTCTCTCTCTCAGGGAGATATCTGTACACTGACTGGTGTCTCTCAGTCCCCTCTCTCTCAGGGAGATATCTGTACACTGACTGGTGTCTCTCAGTCCCTCTCTCTGTCTCAGGGAGATATCTGTACACTGACTGGTGTCTCTCAGTCCCCTCTCTCTCTCAGGGAGATATCTGTACACTGACTGGTGTCTCTCAGTCCCCTCTCTCTCTCAGGGAGATATCTGTACACTGACTGGTGTCTCTCAGTCCGTCTCTCTCTCTCTCAGGGAGATATCTGTACACTGACTGGTGTCTCTCATTCCCCTCTCTCTCAGGGAGATATCTGTACATTGACTGGTGTCTCTCAGTCCCTCTCTCTGTCTCAGGGAGATATCTGTACACTGACTGGTGTCTCTCAGTCCCTCTCTCTCTCTCAGGGAGATATCTGTACACTGACTGGTGTCTCTCAGTCCCTCTCTCTCTCTCAGGGAGATATCTTTACACTGACTGGTGTCTCTCAGTCCCCTCTCTCTCAGGGAGATATCTGTACACTGACTGGTGTCTCTCAGTCCCCCTCTCTCTCAGGGAGATATCTGTACACTGACTGGTGTCTCTCAGTCCCTCTCTCTCTCTCAGGGAGATATCTGTACACTGACTGGTGTCTCTCAGTCCCTCTCTCTCTCAGGGAGATATCTGTACACTGACTGGTGTCTCTTAGTCCCCTCTCTCTCAGGGAGATATCTGTACACTGACTGGTGTCTCTCAGTCCCTCTCTCTCAGGGAGATATCTGTACACTGACTGGTGTCTCTCAGTGCCCACTCTCTCTCAGGGAGATATCTGTACACTGACTGGTGTCTCTCAGTCCCCTCTCTCTCAGGGAGATATCTGTACACTGACTGGTGTCTCTCAGTCCCCTCTCTCTCAGGGAGATATCTGTACACTGACTGGTGTCTCTCAGTCCCCTCTCTCTCAGGGAGATATCTGTACACTGACTGGTGTCTCTCAGTCCCCTCTCTCGCTCAGGGAGATATCTGTACACTGACTGGTGTCTCTCAGTCCCTCTCTCTCAGGGAGATATCTGTACACTGACTGGTGTCTCTCAGTCCCCTCTCTCTCAGGGAGATATTTGTACACTGACTGGTGTCTCTCAGTCCCTCTCTCTCTCAGGGAGATATCTGTACACTGACTGGTGTCTCTCAGTCCCCTCTCTCTCTCAGGGTGATATCTGTACACTGACTGGTGTCTCTCAGTCCCCTCTCTCTCAGGGAGATATCTGTACACTGACTGGTGATTCTCAGTCCCTCTCTCTCTCTGTGCGAGATGTGTGCACTGACCTGTCATTGCGGTTGTCGGGTCAGACACCCTCCTGTTGGTGCCCAGGCTTTGTTGGGCCTCGGCCGACGCTCACTTACCCACCGCGTCATCCAGGACGTAGCAGAGCGTCTCGTCCGTTTGGAAGGCGTACGTTAGCTGGACGAGGAAGGGGCATTCCTGGAAGGGTTCAGAGAGAGTGAGGGAAAGGGGGAAGTGTCAGCTTTAAGGACCCTGCCATGGAACGGGGCCTGAGGCCGCCTCTCTGAGCTTTGGGCCCTTTCTGCTCCCCTTGTGGGCCTCAGCCCTCCCACGGCCGCCTACGTGTCAACCCTGAGCTTTCCCGTTGCGTGGGCAAGTCTGTGCGCAGGTGAGGCGCCCTCTCCCCGGAGTGCTGCGCCCAGCTTTGGTCCCCTTGCCGGAGACAGGACCCCCTTTGCCCTCGAGGGAGGGTGGGGGCTGGTGGTTATCTAAGGCTCGTTGGACCAACCCCTCGAAGGTCAAGGAGGTGACCCGATGAGGTCGAGAGTGAGCGGAACGGGCTGAGATACCCCCCCACCCCCCCCCCACCCCCCAACACCGGAGTTTGGACGAGTGAGCGGGTGTCCTGATCGAAGCGTCTCGAAACCTTGGAGGGTTTTGGCGGGGCCGATGCTCAGAGGCTGTTTACCCTCCACCGCACCCTCCCCACCCCCGCCCCCCAACCCCGCTCCGGGCTGGAGGGTCCAGAACGCCGGGGTCGCACAGTCTCGGGTTGAGGGGGTCGGCCATTCAGGCCGGAGGGGAGGTGAGAAATGTCTCCGCTCGGAGGGCTGTGAATCTTTGCAATTCCCTGCCCCAGAGAAGCCGCCGAGGCTCAGGCATTGAGGATAGTCAATATGGTAACAGAGGGGCCTACTCCTGTTGCTACGGTAACAGAAGGGCCTACTCATGTTGCTACAGTAACAGGCTCCAGAGCGAAGGGAAGGCCGAAGAGGCCTGCACCTGTTGTTGTGGTAACAGAGGGGCCTACTCTTGTTGCTATGGTAACTGGCTCCAGAGCGAAGGGAGGGCCGAAGAGGCCTACTCCTGTTGTCATGGTAACAGAGGGGCCCTACTCCTGTTGCTACTGTAACAGGCTCCAGAGTGAAGGAAGGACCGAAGAGGCCTACTCCTGTTGCTGTGGTAACAGGCACCAGAGTGAAGGGAGGGCCGAAGGGGCCTACTCCTGTTGCTGTGGTAACAGAAGGGCCTACTCCTGTTGCTACAGTAACAAAAGGGCCTATTCCTGTTGCTACAGTAGCAGGCTCCAGAGCGAAGGGAGGGCCGAAGAGGCCTACTCCTGTTGCTATGGTAACTGGCTCCAGAGTGAAGGGAGGGCCGAAGAGGCCTACTCCTGTTGCTATGGTAACTGGCTCCAGAGCGAAGGGAGGGCCGAAGAGGCCTACTCCTGTTGCCACGGTAACAGAGGGGCCAAAGAAGCCTACTCCTGTTGCTACGAAAACAGGCCTGGGAGGGGGGGGCGATGGAGGCCGGAAGGCCTACTCCTGTCCTTGCGTAACTCCATCCGGGAGGCTCCACCAGCTGGCGGAACAAAGGGCAGGCCCCCGAGGAGACGACGGGGTCTCCTCCCCGCTGCTACTGCCCCGCGCCTCAACCCGCCGGCCGGGCCCAGGCCCTGGTGAGGCGCTGGCAAATAGTGGGCCGACCTTGGCTCTCACCTCTGGCTGAGCAGGGCCAGGATCCTCTGCTCATTCAGGGCCAGACTCTCGGATTGCTTCATTTTCAGACGCTTCTTGCAGTAACACTTCATGCTGTA
>JANJGN010000872.1:0-5000 GCA_026770705.1 Isurus oxyrinchus | reverse complement strand
ATTAAAGGAGTGTTCCTTCACACCTGGTCTCACACACACACTGAAATCACTATTAAAGGAGTGTTCCTTCACACCCGGACTCACACACACACTGAAATCACTATTAAAGGAGTGTTCCTTCACACCCGGTCTCAAACACACAATGAAATCACTATTAAAGGAGTGTTCCTTCACACCCAGCTCACACACACACACTGAAATCACTATTAAAGGAGTGTTCCTTCACACCCGGACTCACACACACACTGAAATCACTATTAAAGGAGAGTTCCTTCACACCCGGTCTCACACACACTGAAATCACTATTAAAGGAGTGTTCCTTCACACCCGGTCTCACACACACACTGAAATCACTATTAAAGGAGTGTTCCTTCACACCCAGCTCACACACACACTGAAATCACTATTAAAGGAGTGTTCCTTCACACCCAGCTCACACACACACACTGAAATCACTATTAAAGGAGTGTTCCTTCACACCCAGCTCACACACACACACTGAAATCACTATTAAAGGAGTGTTCCTTCACACCCGGACTCACACACACACTGAAATCACTATTAAAGGAGAGTTCCTTCACACCCGGTCTCACACACACTGAAATCACTATTAAAGGAGTGTTCCTTCACACCCGGTCTCACACACACACTGAAATCACTATTAAAGGAGTGTTCCTTCACACCCGGTCTCACTCACACACACTGAAATCACTATTAAAGGAGTGTTCCTTCACACCCGGGCTCACACACACACACTGAAATCACTATTAAAGGAGTGTTCCTTCACACCCGGGCTCACACACACACACTGAAATCACTATTAAAGGAGTGTTCCTTCACACCTTGTCTCATACACAGACACACTGAAATCACTATTTGAGGAATGTTCCTTTACACCCAGCTCACACACTGAAATCACTAATAAAGGAGCGTTGGATTTTAATTATAAGCGGCTGTTTTTACTCACAATGATGGTCAGTTGCACGTTTTTCCATTGACAGTATCTGGTGAAGTGTTTACTGTGGGAGAACACAGAGTTAATCCAAATGCTCAGGCCCGCTGTCTGCTCCCTCACCCACAGCCAGGCTCCCCTGTGTCCCCTGTGGCCCTCTCCCCCCCGGCGTTTGGACAGCCCCACCCACTCAACATGCCCCTCGCTGCTCACTGACCTGCTGAGGAACCTGGAGAAGATTTTCTCGGACAGATTTTGGTAGATTTCCACAAACATCGGCTGCAGGAATTAGGAAAAGAAGGGTCAGTAAAGGACATAGTTTCATACCCTTACGCCCTCACCTCAGTGAATTTCGGGTTCGGTATGATGCTGAACTATTCTTCTGCCGTCTTCGTCTCCGGGCTCACTTCTTTGGGCAGGAGTCCTCTCCCTGTTCAACGGATCCTTTCACCCACCTCCAATATTCTCCCTCCACCTGGACCCCTCCCTCTGGATTCTTACCTTTTCTCGATCTTTTCATTGAGAACTGTCGGCGCGACATCAGTCGTCTCAATTTCTCTGCTCCTCTCACCCATTCTAACCTGTCTCTCTCTGAACTTACTGCACTCCATTCTCTCAGGTCCAGCCCTGACATTGTCATCAAACCCGCTGACAAGGGCGGTGCTGTTGTTGTCTGGCGCACTGACCTCTACCTCGCGGAGGCTGAGCGTCAACTCGCAGACACTTCCTCCTACCTCTCCCTGGACCATGACCCCAACACTGAACATCAAGCCATTGTTTCCAGGACTGTCACTGACCTCATCTCCTCTGGGGATCTCCCTCCCACAGCTTCCAACCTGATAGTCGCCCAACCTCGGACAGCCCGCTTCTATCTCCTACCCAAAATCCACAAACAGAACTGCCCCGGTAGACCGATCGTCTCAGCTTGCTCCTGCCCCACAGAACTCATCTCTCGTTATCTTGACTCCCTTCTCTCTCCCCTTGTCCAGTCCCTTCCCACCTACATCCGGGATTCCTCTGATACCTTACGTCACATCAACAATTTCCAGTTCCCTGGCCCCAACCGCTTCCTCTTCACCATGGACGTCCAATCCCTCTACACCTCCATCCCCCACCAGGATGGTCTGAGAGCCCTTAGCTTCTTCCTCGAACAGAGGCCCGAACAATCCCCATCCACCACTACTCTCCTCCGTCTGGCTGAACTTGTTCTCACACTGAACAATTTCTCCTTCAACTCCTCTCACTTCCTCCAAATAAAAGGTGTGGCTATGGGTACCCGCATGGGCCCCAGCTATGCCTGTTTCTTTATGGGATATGTGGAACATTCCTTGTTGCAGTTCTACCCCGGCCCCCTTCCACAACTCTTTCTCCGGTACATCGATGATTACTTCGGTGCTGCTTCGTGCTCTCGTCTGGACTTGGAAAAATTTATTAATTTTGCTTCCAATCTGTGAGGGGCGGCAGACAGGGAGAGGGGAGGCAGACAGGGAGAGGGGAGGCAGACAGGGAGAGGGGAGGCAGACAGGGAGAGGGGCGGCAGACAGGGAGAGGGGCGGCAGACAGAGAGAGGGGAGGCAGACAGGGAGAGGGGAGGCAGACAGGGAGAGGGGAGGCAGACAGGGAGAGGGGCGGCAGACAGAGAGAGGGGAGGCAGACAGGGAGAGGGGCGGCAAACAGGGAGAGGGGCGGCAGACAGGGAGAGGGGCGGCAGACAGGGAGAGGGGACGCAGACAGAGAGATGGGAGGCAGACAGGGAGAGGGGAGGCAGACAGGGAGAGGGGCGGCAGACAGGGAGAGGGGCGGCAGACAGGGAGAGGGGCGGCAGACAGGGAGAGGGGCGGCAGACAGGGAGAGGGGCGGCAGACAGGGAGAGGGGCAGCAGACAGAGAGATGGGAGGCAGACAGGGAGAGGGATGGCAGACAGAGAAATGGGAGGCAGACAGAGAGAGGGGAGGGCAGAGGAGGAAGATGGATAAATTCTACAAGCATTCAGATGAAGGAGAGACTGACCTGAAAGAGGTTAGGGGGATACAGATTCCTGTTTAGCAATTCCTGAACTGCAGAAACGGAACCCAGGGAAAAAGCCTAAAAATAGAGGCAGAAACACAGTCAATACACAGGCAGAAACACAGTTAATACACAGACAGAAACACAGTTAATACACAGACAGAAACATTGTTAATACTCAGACAGAAACACAGTTAATACACTGACAGAAACATAGTCCATACACATACAGAAACACAGTTAATACACAGACAGGAACACAGTCAATATACAGACATAAACACAGTCAATACACAGACAGGAACATAGTCAATGCACAGACAGAAACACAGTTAATACACAGAAATATACGTAGTCAATACACAGGCAGTAATGCAGCCAATATATAGGCAGGAACAATTAATACACCGTCAGAAACATAATCAGTATATTTGCAGAAACACAGACAATAAACAGGCAGGAACACAGTCAATACCCAGTGAGAAACACAGTCAACATGCAGGCAGGAATATAATAAATACACTGGAAGAAACTCTGTCAATCTACAGGCAATAAAAGTCAATATACAGGCATAAACACTGTCACTACACTGGCATAAACACAGTCAATACTGGCAGATGCAAAGTCAATATACAGGGAGAAAGAGAATCAATATACAGGCAGAAACATAGCCAGTATTAAGGCAGAAACACAGTTGCTACACTGGAAGAAACACAATCAGTATACTGACAGAAACACAGTCAATATACAGTCAGAAACACAGTCAAAAGACAGATGGAGACACAGTCAACATATGGCAGAAACACAGCAACAGTGCATGCAAAAATACAGTCAGAAACACAGTCATTACAGAAGCAGAAACACAATCAATACACAGGCAGAAACACAGTCAATACAAAGATAGAAACACAGTTAATACACCGACAGAAACACAGTTAATACTCAGACAGAAACACAGTCAATGCACAGACAGATACACAGTTAATACACAGAGAGAAACATAGACAATGCACAGACAGAAACACAGTGAATACTCAGACAGAAACATAGTCCATACACATACAGAAACACAGTTAATAAACAGACAGAAACACAGTCAATACACAGACAGGATCATAGTCAATGCACAGACAGAAACACAGTTAATACACAGACAGGAACACAGTCAGTATACAGACAGAAACACAGTCAATACACAGACAGGACCATAGTCAATACACTGGCAGAAGCACAGTCACTACACAGACAGAAACACAGTTAATACACAGACAGAAACACAGTCAATACACAGGCAGGAACATGGGCATCAGAAACACTAATTCAGGGTGTAATGAAGAAGTTTACCTCTGGGGATCCAAGAAGTTCCCGGAGGATAAACTCGTGATATATTTCTTTGGCTTTCAGAGCACGGGCACCCTCACTCCCCAACTTTTCATAGGATCTGATCTAAAGTCAACAACAGTGGGAAATAATATCAGAAAACATAGTGGACATTGCACTGTCTGAGGGTCAGTACTGAGGGAGTGCAGCACTGTCGGAGGGTCAGTACTGAGGGAGTGCCGCACTGTCGGAGGGTCAGTGCTGAGGGAGTGCCGCACTGTCAGAGGCTCAGTACTGAGGGAGTGCCGCACTGTCGGAGGTTCAGTACTGAGGGAGTGCCGCACTGTCGGAGGGTCAGTACTGAGGGAGTGCCGCACTGTCGGAGGGTCAGTACTGAGGGAGTGCCGCACTGTCGGAGGGTCAGTGCTGAGGGAGTGCCGCACTGTCAGAGGCTCAGTACTGAGGGAGTGCCGCACTGTCGGAGGTTCAGTACTGAGGGAGTGCCGCACTGTCGGAGGGTCAGTACTGAGGGAGTGCCGCACTGTCAGAAGGTCAGCACTGAGGGAGTGCCGCACTGTCGGAGGGTCAGTACTGAGGGAGCGCCGCACTGTCGGAGGGTCAGCACTGAGGGAGCGCCGCACTGTCGGAGGGTCAGCACTGAGGGAGCGCCGCACTGTCGGAGGGTCAGCACTGAGGGAGCGCCGCACTGTCGGAGGGTCA